>JAHLWZ010001086.1:2439-20625 GCA_020536535.1 Pelomyxa schiedti | reverse complement strand
TTTCACTATTTGCCCCGCTTACCCACCTCAAGGTATATGCTATTGACAAACAGAAGAGAACACACAGCCAGGCAATGGAGTCACTCACACACCTCAAGGAACAATATCATCATCATCAACATAATGGACGCAACAACAATTTATTTGTCTTCTGTTCAGTTACGTTGGAAAGCTATCTATCACCTGTGGTTGTTTGTGGAGGACAACGTGCGTCGTGGAAGGAGGAACGTTGTCGCGATGAGGTAGTAGACTATGACGGGCACCACAAGAACCCAGAGGCATATTCCGCAAGTGCATACAATCCACTTGACTGGTCCAATCCCGGCAAACACCCAGTGGGGCAGGCTCAGAACAGCTACGAGGGTGAATACCCATATCCAGGGAATGGCCAGAACTCCCATGCAGAACAAAGAACTGCCTCCTTTTCCAGCAAAAGGTCCGTAGCATCGAGGTGACTCACACCACAGCAATGAAGCGGAAAGCCACTGCGTTGAAGGTTGAGCTGGTGAGTAGAGCGATGGTATTGCGTGCCCGAGCCAAGTGACTTGTAGAATCCCGTAAATGAAGAATAGGGCCCAGCCAATTGGAGGTTGAATAACAAGAGGAACGAGCTTGGCTGCCGCGATGAAGGTCAGCGGCCAAGCCAGGGAGGATATCCACAGCAGTGTTTTCCGTATTGTAGGTGTGCTCGGCCATCTCTTGAGAACTTTGAGTGATGCCTGGGGAAAAAGTTAGTGCTCGCGAATAAGGGTTGTACTACGGAAAACCATGAAAAGGAGACCAAACAACGGGGGCAGGAACACAAGTCGCCAAATTTGGGAGTCCGGATAAACAAGCGTGTAGTATCCATACCACTGCTGCGTGAGATCCATCAGGGGCCAACTGTACCAATACCACGGCTTCAGCAGAGGCTGACTGGGAAAAGTCATAACCTTTCTGTGGTCAGTTTTTCCTCCCAAATTAAATTTACCTTCTTATCACTGCAAGGAACTTCCCACCGGAATCTCTGATAGTAGTAGAAGTGGTCCATTGAATATCCAAAAGGTAGCCTCATGCATGTTGACTCCGGATTCTTCATTTTTCCCAAAAACAATTGTGCACCAAGAACTTCCGGGAAGTATCTTGCATAAGACTTTGAGTTACGAAGGGAAATGAATGCAATACACACGAGTTGAAGAACCCCTGATCTCCACCATCATAACTTGGCAAATCTCTCAACTTATTGATCATGTCATCAAATACAGCACCATTGGGGGTCAATACAAGAACTCCAGTGTGAAAAATGCATGGATTAATGAAAGCCGCGCAGAAAGCACCGCAGTTCATCAGCTCATCTGAATTCTGTAGAATGATAACATCAGCGTCCAAGAGAACGACCCTGGCATATTCTGTCATATTCCATGCATGCAGTTTGTTCAGTGTCCCGTGAAACCTCCCCTGATTTGTTTGTCCACACATCAGCATCAAAGGTTGTGACGAAAACAAGACTCACAGAGTAGAACTGTTGTGCAATATACGGGTTTTTGATGTGACCCACTGGAACAACTCTGACGCCGTCATTTCGCAACAGATTTGTGACGCTCTCAGGCACTCCGTCGGCAATCAACGCCACGCGATCGTAGAGTGATCCGCTTTGCTTCACAGATTCGAACTTCGTAATGAATGGGGGTCATTTTGTTGCCGCACACAATTTGCAAAAACCAACCATGACTCTGGCAGCCACGAAGTACTCGAGATCTCTGTTTGTGTTTCCATACAAGACCGAGGCATACGCAAAGTCAGAGTGTTGTTGACTGCCGCAGCAAGATCCAAGCAAAAACACGACAAACAACGTCACCGCACCACCACCCCACATCTGCCCCATTTTATTGTCATTGTGTTTCTGTTAGAGTATAGAAATCATATCCAGTTTGGGATGATTCTCCTGGGGATGAGCGTAACCAGTGGCCGCGTTGCTTTCCTCGTTGTCTGCTTGGTCCATGGCAAGCCTAGGAGCCTTCTCTTCGAAGCTGTAGTATCGATTTCAGTACAACTCGGGAGACTAGTTCAAAAAGTTCCATGGGAACGAACTTTGGAGCAGAATCAGCTTCACCTTCTGCTGTCAGAACACCTCTTTCCCTGGAGTGCTAGATCACCTATTCTGAGACCCGTTCGCGGGTGCCCCCTGAGTACGAGGAGACCTACAATCAGAGCTAACCGGAAAAAACGCAAACGGGATCGGTGCTCAAAGCAACAGGCGTGGCACAACCTCCAAGGGCGAAGTCACCTGACACATGAGGAACGAGGAAGCCAAGGGGACGGGGCTGATGACCGACAAGGAGCGGGAGTGGTACATGAGACTGTTCCACCTGGAGGCCATCATCGCCGCCCTCCCGTTCGCCCTCGGCGACGCCATCTTCGTCCTGTTCGCCGTCTCGCGCGGCGCCAGCGACTGGTACCTCGCGGCCCTGGTGTGGTCCCCTTCCCTCGCCGGCGCCGCCGTCTGCCTCGTCACCTCCCTCGTGGCCTCGCGGCTCCGCATACCCGTCAAGAGCTCCGCCGTCGCGTCGTCGGCCCTGCACTCCCTCGTCTACTTTGGCATGGCCTACGTGGCGTGGGAGCCCCACGGCGTCACGTGGCTGCCGGACGTCCTGGAGATGGTGATACTGTCTACCTTGAGCGTGACCTTCGCCGCGGTGTCCGCCGTGTCGTGGTTCTCATGGATCGGCGAGATTGTGCCTTCCGAGGTTCGCGGGACGCACTTTGCCGTATCTTCGATGCTTCGCGGCGCGGCTAGCATCGCGTGCGCAACGTTATGCAGCGTTCTTATAAGAGAGTGGGGTGCCTCTGCCTATACTATACTATTCACTTGTGCTGGATTTGCCAAAGTGGCTATGTGCATATTCTTCGCCCCGCTACGGCCACCACAAGTGCGTACTGAGGGGAGCTCTTTCAAAGAAGAAGAAGAAGAAGAAGAAACAGCACAGCTTCTTGACAAGTCCACCAAAAGAAGCGCGCTTTTCCTGGTTATTATAACTACTTTAACTGTAACCAATATTATTGCTGGAACGTGCTCACCGTTTTATGTTGTACATTTCACGTCAGTTACTTCGCCGGGTTCCTCGGATGCCTCTGGATCCTATTACACCTCAGTAGCTGCCTCCACCTGGGCTATTTCACTTGTAGTAGCAACTACGTTCAGACTTATAGGGCTACCAATCTGGGGGAAGCTAGGAGATAAATGGGGCCAGCAGTTCTCCTTCATTGTCGCTCAGCTTGTTAGCGCTGTAGCTGTCTTCTCTTGGGCTACATGCATTGGAAGGATTACCCTCTTCATTGCACAAGCATTCAACGGTTTTTCCTCTGCCGGCTTGGAAATCTTATCTGTTACAACTTTGTTGGACTCAACTGAAAGTAAAAATAGGCAAGTGAAGTCAAGCCTGTTCTGGGGCATGCAGAGCATTGCTACCGCAATTGGTGCCCTTCTGTCATCCTTGCTGGTATTTGAAGGGTTGAGTTATGTCATATTATTCACAGCAGCTTCCATTGGGAGAACTTTGTTTGGTCTTATTGCTCTTGGATTCTACTTTGTATTGATGAGAGGCTCGCTTTCTGCACACCACGAAACTAAAGAAGGCCTTCTAATTTTGGACCTTAAGACATAACACAAGCAATACACAAAAAGGAAGGCGGGCGGCCCGAGAAGGCCAACAAACAGAAGAAAAGTAGGGCTCTGCCCGGAATCGAACCGGGGTCACTTGTACCCGAAACAAGTATTCTGCCACTAAACAACAGAGCCAACCGCAGGGAACACTCTCGAGCTTTTTGACCATATTTCACTCTGAGAAACGGGATTTCTTTTCCAGCATGTTTGGTTGGAGTTCTTTGTCATAAAGCGGGTGTAGTTTAGAGGTAGAACTTCAGATTGTGGCTCTGAAAACCCTGGTCCGATTCCAGGCACCCGCACCATTTTTTGCTCCAGATGGTGTTTTGAATACGGGTCTTTTGGGATAAAGAACGGGGTCTCTTCCGTCGCGTACACAAAAACAATTAATTATCAATTACACGAAATGGGAGGCAACATCGGGCACAACGCTCTTCGGGTTTCTTCCTTCACACCCACGAGCAACAGCACCACCACCTCCTCCTCAGGCTCTCCCACAAGTATGTCCTCCATTCCTGCCACGTCTGAAGAAATCCTTGTGGACGCGACTGCGGGTGTCGAGGCCGACGTGCACCACGGCTGCTGGCTGAAATGCCAGGACGACCTGGACTATGTCTTCACCTGTGCCCCCGAGCCGTTTTCGCCGGACCACGACCCACGCACCCTGCTGGTTTCTGTGACCTACGCCCCAAAGAGGGGCCCGAACTTCACTCTGTACATTGAACTGCACGTGGAAGCACTGGCTGCCGCGCTGGCCACGAGTAGTCCGGCTTGCAGTTCTTCGGCGTCCCACCAAAGCGGCGCCAGCAGGCCCGGCACGCCGAACTACGTCCGGTCGTCGCACTCGCCGTCGCCGTCACCTTCAGTGTCGCCATCACTGCCGCCGGCGTCGAGCTCCGGCTCTCAATCAACTTCGCCGTCGGTGCCACCATCACCTTCGCAGCACAACCCGGCCGCGTCTCCACCCTCGTCACTCTCGTCGTCGTCACCACCGTCCCTGTCACTTTCGTCCGAATCTCAAACTCAAGAACAACAGCATGAACAAGAGCAAGAGCAAGAGCAGCACCACCAAAATGATACCGCAGCTAATACCTCCGCAAATCCTCCTCCTTCCTCCTCCTCCTCCTCAGTGAACTTTCCCGATGCACCGACTATACCACCTCCACACCCTTCACTGCTGTGCCGTGCCTGCCTCAGCTTCGGCTTCCCAGCACTGGCATTCCGGTCCCGTGATGTCGTCGAGGACTCCCTTCATCCCATCACAGTCCACGCCCTGGACCAAGCCGAGAGGCCTAGGTCTACATCCTCCCCTTCTCAGTCTCCATCTTCCCCCTCACCATCACCATCCCTGTCATCATCATCGCAATCGCCGGCTCTGTCATCCAGCCGCGGGTCCTCGCCCCCACCTTCACCGTCTGCGTCGTCATCATCGCAATCAGCGGTTCTGTTCCGGCTCTCCTTTGGGCTTGTGTTTCCAAGTGCACAGTTTGACAGGAGACAGGACTCATCCACTGCTGTTGGAGTCCAAGGGGATGCCTACCTCAAGTGGAGAATGAGGCCAAATGGCACCCGAGATTCTTCCAGAGAACCACAGTCCAGAGAAAAGAACCTTTAGTGATCCCAGTATGCACACCTCAAACAGAGAGGAGAAAACCCCACAAAATAGCAACAACCAAAACTGGGGAAAAACAAAAACCAAAAAGTGTTGTCAGAAGTTTCCGGTGGCAGATGCATTGTGTTACAAATGCCATGTGAGACCGCAGACTGTTCTCAGCAACACACAAGATTGAGCCACCCACCATTAGATTGGCCCAAGGTTCGTGAGCTATTCTTGTTCTCTGCTCTCCCGAGCACACACCACCGCTCGGGTCCTGCTTTCTCATTATGGGACTTGCCAAAGACTAATCATCAAGACTGTAGGTTCCGGGAATAATTTCCTTTCCGATCCAACAAACAAGGGAGATGAGCGGGGGTTCGGGGACGGCGAGCGTGTTCGACTTCCTGAGTACGATGACGACTGAGGAGGTGTCTGCTTTGTATCAGAGATCGCCGTGGGGTTGTTTGGCTGTTCTGCGAAGCCTGCCGCCGTTGGCGAGGCAGTACGCTTCGAGGGTGACGTTCGTGCCGGGGTTTTGCATCCCGGCCTCTTCGATGCTCAAGTGGGCCATCTCGTCGACGTCGTCGGCGCACGATGCGGCCGTGGCCGCACTTGTGGGAAAGAAAATACTTGTGGCGAGGGACTCTACTGGGTTCGTTTCACCCCTTTTCTATTTCTATTGGAGACTTTCACAGCTAATGGTGCTTTTTGGTTCCTTTAGAGGCAAGATGTACTATACAAATATACAGTTTCAAACACAGATGCGAGAATTTATGTTGTCAGGGTAAGGTTTTCATTCCCTCGTTCAGTTCTTGTCTTCTTAAGGGTGACGAAAAAGATTGAACCCAAAGTGGGCGGATGAGGAAGTACCTGAGGATGAAAATGAGGCACCTCTTCCAGAGGAACTTGATCAAGCTCTGTCTCTTAGGTGGGACAGGCTGGTCCTTTCAATGGTCCCAGGTGAACCTGTTGTATACTCCCCGGTTATGGGTGAACTGCTTGCCCAGGCTGGACTTGTACAAAAGTGCTATTTCCTATTTGTTTTGGCACTGCTCAATAGTTTCCAGACCTCAAATGGCAATAACAAACGCTGGTTTTCAATTTTTACTGCAAGACTCCCATACACAAATATGGACACTCCTCTTGGCTTTGATAAGAAGCTACAATGTACGTTTAGAACAAGACGGTAGACTAATTAATTTCAGAGTGTGGAGGCACTATGCTTTCTATTCAAATTGGGGTTTCAGAAATTCGGCAAAGTACTCTACTTCCTTTGATTCCACATACCCTTATCACCCACATAGGGATATTCTTCAGCTTCTCTGACTGATGCACAGAACAGTATTCTATATCAACTAAGGGAGCTTGGTCTTGTTTATATTGTAAGTAATGGAGGGAGCAATTTATTTTTAAGTGCCTATGACAATAGCCAGGGGACCACTCTCAAGTTTACTATCCCACACGTATTGCCATATCCTTATGCTCCACCTCGGATGAACCTACAACCGCAACTCAGGAGAAGGGGTTTGTTGTTGTGGAGACAAGCTACAGAATTTACGCATACACAAATTCAAGACTACATCTAGGTAATGAACACCTCTTTCTTGATGGGAGCCTTACTTTTTCACAGCATTGCTCAAGCTATTTTCCCAAGTAATGTGCAGGTTGCCAAATGTTATTATTGCTTTGATAACATCGAAGTCAATTCATCGTGCACTAGTTCGTGGGATTACTGCAAATCAGGTTAGCATGTAAGTTGCTGAGTCTATGTGACTTATCTTCGCATAGATTATCACATTCTTACATCAAAATGCACACCCCGAGGCCAGGAAACAGTAAGATGTTGTTGCATTGCAGCAGAATACGGCTAATTCTCACAGAACACCGTGGGTCCCTGAGACCGTAGCAGACCAAATCCGGCTATGGGAAGCCGACAGAAACAGAGTTACCTTACAAGCGTCTGTACAAGTTGTGTTCCATCAAGACGGTAACTATTTCCGCACCAAGGTATCACATTACCCGCATTATCTAACCCAAAAAGCAACTGTCCAAACCAAACACACCCCACTTTCCTCCACATCCCACAACTCAATCACGGCACAGGAAAAAGCCACCGAAGAAAATGTTCTGCACTGGTTTTCTGACGAACACATGACCCTCGTCGTGGCCGAGTCCGCCTACGACATGATCAAAACATTCATCCAGTCCCTCTGAGCCCTAAAAACAACCAATTCCACACCCAGAAGACACAGATCTGCACGCCGAAACCGAAACTTTTTTACAAACCTTTCAACAAACAAACAAAAAAAAAAAACAAACGAGGTGTTGGCAGCACAAACGCCAAGTTAACGAAAGATGTATCCCAACACACAACAGCAACAAGGAGCGCAACAGACTTCAATGATGTATCCCGGCCAACAACAGTCCATGATGATGAACTACAGCCAAGGAGGCCAACCGCAACAACAGCAGTACCCAGGACAGCCACAGCAAATGATGTACCCGGGACAACAATCGATGATGTACCCAGGGCAACCAGGACAACAGCAGCCAATGATGTACCCAGGCCAACAGCCGCCACCACCTGGTCCCAACCAGCCCACACCAACGCCCACACACCCACCAACATCCACATCGACGCCAACACTTCCACCAGGCACACAGCCACCACCACCAACAACAACACCAACACCAACACCACACGGCAGCGCGACGTCGGCAGCGACGCAGCCGCCTCCTATGGCCACGACGCCGCCGCCCAACGCGCCGGTGACGGCGGGTAAGACGGTGCCGGGATCGGGGGTGGACCCTGACTTGATGGCATCCCAGATATGGAAAGCGAGGAGGTGTGTGCGTGTGCGTGTGCGTGTGCGTGTGCGTGCGCTGGGGTGGCCTGGTGTGGCCATTGGTTAGTTGCGTCGCTACTAGTACTACTTATTATTTGTTGGTGTTGTGTAATTGGCCTTTCTTTGGTGTTAATGTTGCATACAGTGACCATGAGGGCACTTTGAGGCTTTGCCCATTTGTGGATTGGGCGTACCCAGTGACTCCATCATTTCCCTTTAAACTTGTCTGTGCTGCCTCGGATGGAATTTATGCCTATGACCCTGACCACATTGCCCACAGAGACAACCCCCTCCTTAGGATTACGAATGTGTGCTGTTTTGAGCTACTCCACCTCCATCTAACTTGCACTTACCAGCCCAGTGTTGGGTATGGCAACAATATAACCTCATTTGCTTTGGATGATGCTGAATCCTGTGTGTATGCTATGACAGCTAATCAAGGCTTGTATGTTACACCGGTCCTGACCCCATCCTGGAAGAAGATCACTGAAGGACAAGGTGTGAAAACACAACTTCATACTAAAACCCCTTTTCCTTTACTGAAGCAAACAAAAAAGGAGAGAGAACAACCGCTATACGCATGAGGCATTTGAAAAAAACCAATCAATTGGCAATACTTTGGAGGGGTGAAACAACCCTAATTGAAGTTGCTGATTGTACAACTGGCAAACTTATAACTAGATTCAGTCTCCCAGATGAGGAGCCTTGTATGTAATAACCTTATTTTCTTTGTTTACTGTGTCAAGATGATATGGTTGTGGATCCTGAGACCCGGGAAGGGCTGTTTGTGCACTTAGTTGGCAAGGCAAAGCACAGTACCCTGGCTTCCTTGAACTTATTGAATTCTTCAGGTTGTTCAGTATGACTTGAGATCCAATTCCTCCCCAAAAACTTTCCGTACTTTTGCAAATGAGGGACGATATGACTGTCATAGTATCTGCTTCCCGTCTTCCCCTGGTAACATGCTTCCTTTTTTAATTTTTCTTACAACTCAAAAGGGCACCTATGGTCTTGCTCCTCTGGGAATGAGGGTTGCGTTGCTGTGTGGGACACCAGACAGAGTTCCCGAAAAACGATGGAATGGAAGGCATGTTCAAAAGACCAAAATCTTAGCACTAATTTCTGGCTTTCTTCCCGTCAAAAAGGAGGGACAGTCTGTTTGTGCTGCCTTCCAAGCAAATCTTTTCACAACCCTTGGGTACCAGCTGAAACTGTATGATTTGTCAAGTGGGGCACCAAATCCAGCTAGTCCTCTTAAATCCTTCGATTTCCGTGGGAGAGGCGCTTCATCTGCTGTTCTAATTTACCCCGATCTCACTCGCTTGCTTGCTAGGTTGCCCCAAGTTCTTCCTTTTGCCTCCCCAACCCAAAATACAGCACTGGAAGTGGGGAGACGTACCGAGTGACTGATTTCATTCCCCGTAAACCAACTCCTGCACTGGGAATGACACCATCTACCACTCCATATGGGGCTAGTCAGCCGCCAGGGATGATGGGCTATCAACAACAGCCAGGCATGGGGTACCCACAACAACCAGGAATGGCTTCCCAGCAACCCGGGATGGCTTCTCAACAAACTGGAATGGCTTCCCAGCAACCCGGTATGATGGGGTACCAACAGCAACCAGGGATGATGGGATCCCAGCAGCCAGGAATGATGGGACAGCAGTGGGGTAGTGGCTACAATCCCGATCCTCGTGTATCACCCTCTAGACTAGAAAATTCTTTCTAAATCTCTACAGATGACTTATGGTGGTACCTCAGCACCCCCCACCACAAACTTTGTATGCTCTCTTTAACTGAAACAATTCACTCACGCTATTTAGACATCGAAAATTTCCAGCCCCTCTGCGTGAGTTCCGGCTACTGAAACAATAACAGCTCTAATAAAACAAAAAGGTCAACGGGTGTCTTGCGATCTGGGACTGAAATAGTCAAATGGTGGTGCCCCTCTACAACCACCTCTGATCCAAACTACAATGTGAGGCTATTATAATTAGCATTCACACTTTGACGGTTTTTTTTTTCAGTTGGCAATAATGGACAGACAAGCTCTACACCTGTATAAAGCTGACTCTCTTTCTACAACCGATTCCCCTTACCAGTCACACCACAAGGTACATTGATTTTTCGCTATCTGACTTTTGTGATATCTTTTTAGCCAATGCACATTCAAGGAGAATTCACAACGTTTGATATCAGTCCCAATGGAACAACACTTTGTGGAATAGGTTAGTGCATCATCAACTTCGTTCGTTTTTGTAATTCTCTCAGGTCGAAATGACTATTCTGGAATTTTCTCTTTCAAAGCCGGGGCATGGGGCGAAATATACACAGTCCAAGACAGTCAGAGCCCTCTTTACTCCACCCTTTGACTTTACTTACAACAACTCTTTTTCCTACCAGGGTCTATTGTGTCATGTCTAAAAGTGATGCAAACCAAAAATTTGATGCTCTCTGGTTTCCGATGCCAAAACGAGGGCAAAGTTCTCCTGCAAGATATAAGCTCAGGGAGGCCACTCACAGTTTGGACACCTGACTCTAACCCACGTATTTTGTCATCCATAACGAGCGTTACAACTAATTCAACAACAGTCGAAATTGAACTCAATCCCACTGATGATACGGCGATTGTTCACATGGCTGGCAAGGTTAATTTCCGTTTCACTTACAATTCCTCGTATCCACACGAATTTCCAGTTCTGGGTGCTTGACACAAGACTTCAAAAGCTGGTTACTGCCATTGCTGGCGTTTCACAAGAAGCCGATTCTTCTTTCAAGTTTCCCATGTGCTGGCCAACCAACCCTGGTATCTTGAGAGATCCATTTGCAATCACTGACTATTGAAAGGATACTTGTTCGGAAGTTCAAGTGAAGGAGGGCATGTGGCGATTTGGGATTCAAGAAAACTTCAGCAGAGAATACACGCTTGGAAGGTGACACATAGTGGGATAATTCGTGCTTCGACTTTGTTTTAATATCTCACATTTGTGTTCAGGAACTAGATTCATGTGCTTTGGGAATGTGGGGTAACATTGCCGTAGTAGCTGATAGCACCTCTTTGCGTTTATATGATATCAGTGCTGCAACCCCAAACCCAGCTTCTCCAACATCAACAGTCCGGTATTCCAGCAATATTTATAACCGACTCGTTCTCGTTTATCCCGATTTGGCACAAATTTTGGTTCATAAGTGTGTCTACCCCCTTGCCTTTAACGAGAGCACTAAGTTCGTTTCAGTCGCTCTGGATCTGACACTGCACGTATAACATTTAGTGGAACAAAGGGTACGTCAGGCACTGGCACTGGCAGTGGTAAAGACAAAACGGGTAAGAAGGACAAGAAAGGCAAAAAGAACAAAGGTGGAGACCCAAATCAAGGGTACGGACAACAGCAACAGCAGCAGCAACAAAACTGGAACCCATACGGCACAGGACAATCTCAGGTATTCCTGCTTTCTTTTAGCTTTTATCGTTACAAGTTTTCAGTGGGGAATGCAGCCGGGGATGCAGTCAGGAATGATGCAGCCAGGCATGCAATCGGGTATGATGCAACAGCAGCCGGGTATGATGCAGCAACCCGGAATGATGCAACAGCAGCCAGGGATGATGCAACAAACAGGGATGCAGCCCGGAATGATGCAACAAACAGGGATGCAATCGGGTATGATGCAACAGCCCGGAATGATGCAACAGCCAGGCGCAAGCCAACCTGGCATGATGCAGCCTGGGATGCAGCCTGGGATGCAGCCGGGGATGCAACCTGGAATGCAACCAGGAATGATGCCCCAGACAGGAATGGACCCCACTATGGCACAACAACAACAGCCTGGAATGCAGCCGGGGATGCAGTCTGGAATGCAACCAGGAATGATGCCTCAATATTCCATGCCACAACAGCAATACCCCCAAATGAACTACTATGGACAGCAACAGCAACAGCAATACCCCAATTACCAAGGATGGTAAAAAATAAAGAGTTTTACAGATAATTTTTATTGGGCATTTGACAGGATTCAGTGGTAATGCGGACATTTTGCCACCATCTGCAGTAAATTAGATCGTAATAGTAGAGTGAGTGTTACTTGGCCCAGGTTGTCTCCGCTGATTGTTGGACCAATTAAATCTGGCAACAAGGAGCCTGTAAAGGAATACATTAAATCACTTTTCTCGTTGATCTATCTTGCACTATACCTTCGTGGTGTGCAATGGCATTCCATGAAGGAGTTCCCAGTGGTTCCGCTGGTGGTTCTATTCCAAATAAACAGGGAATGCACATGCAACTGAGTTTATCACACAACTCTGGAGCTGTGGTTCTCCGCTTGGAACTGAGATACAAGCACTTCTTGATTGCATTTACAAAAGGGCAATGTCCATAGACCTCCTCAAGTATCTTCAAACACAGACTTCGCAAAAAGATAATTCTTTCAATTGCACCAGGAGGTCTGTGGATAATGTCTGTGAATGGAATTGGTGCGATGTAAAAAAAAACATTTGATGGGCTAACCTCCAAGTTCCGCTTCGGTGGTATCCGCAAGAAGAGATTCGTCATAAATGGGACACAGACACCTCAACTTTCTGTGATGTGGAAGTGCCAAAAGTGCTACCACAATTCCAAGGGCCCACAAATCCTCTGTGATTTTCATGAGTTCATTCGAACGAAATATGGGTTAATGCCAAACAATCTCAGTACCTTTGGGGCCATAGACTCCTCTAAGTTCCTTCTGAAAAGAGGAAAAAGTTGTGACGTGGTTATCTGCCTGCGTTGCTGTTAGTGGATATGGTTAAATAAAAAAAAAAAAGAAATTGAAAGTCACACCGGACGCAAACAGGGTTTTGGAGCGATGAATGAAATAATAAGGGAAAGGGCATTTCCTGGCATTGCATAAAAATAGGAGTTTTGATCCCTCTGACCAATGAATAAAAGTTGGAGTATCACCCAAGGTACTTCCCCTGGCGGCATTTAGCACACTAAACTTGAACTCATATTTCAGTTCATATACCTTCAGTGTATACCCAGGCAAGATTTCGTCTCAATCGTTCTGTGTTGTGGGCAGCACAAAGAGATCTCTCAATCTCTCCACCAGGTTCTGAAGTGCACCCGCAGGCGGGCTCAGGATATTCGTCTCTCATCAGAAATGTGCAGGCATATAAATCAGCCAGTTTAACATGCCAATTAGGTGACATCAAAACGTTGTCAGGTGTCAAGTCATTGTGCATGAATCCACACGAGTGCAGGAATCTCAAGCCACAAGCAATGTCGGCTGCCACCCAAGAAATTTCTTTTGGTGACAGTCCGTTCTCTTGGCGCTGAATACCATCTTCCCTTAGGTATGCACCCAATGAAAATGATTCACATTCGAGAACAAGTGCACCTAGGTCTGGGGTGGCTGCAAAACAAGGAACTATGTTTGGGTGCCATGGCAACTTTACATAAACCTAATGAGGGGGAAAAAATGAATGGCAAGCATTTGTTGTGTGATGTTATCCATGTTGCCAAACAAAACGCTTCATTGAAATATGTTCTTCACCCCTAAAAGTATTATTGCTTTTTCAATCACCATACTTCCTCCATTACAAATAACGAGCAATGAAGTCAGAAAACCACAAGCAACAATAACAAGTAACACCAACAGTGAGTGACCAACCAATAATAACCAATAATATGGGCATACCAGTAAATCCTCCTGTACTCTTACAAGCATGTCCTTGTTCAGCTTCTTCACAGCCACCTCGCCTGATTCCCACACCCCCCTCCACACCTGCGAGAACGCCCCCAGCCCACAAAAATGCACCCGGGAGGGGTCATCCCCCCGCGTCGAGTCGACGTCCGCGGGGTCCAGCCGGCGGACCCACGGGGGCACGCCGCGGATGGCCGGCGGGGGGTCCCGCTCCAGCCAGAGGTACCCGCTGGGCTCGGAGGGGTCCCGCGGCCGCACGTGGTAGCCGTGTCCCGGGGCGAGGGAGCCCAGTGGGGCGTAGACCTCCAGCCACAGCGTGGACGCCTCCACCTCGTCCAGCACCAGCCGCTGCGCCTGCCGCCGAGCCGGCGGCGCCAGGGCCTCCATCCGCAGAGCCTCCAGCCGCGCCTGCCTACTCGCCTCGTCCCCGCCGCCCGTTGACATTTCGTAAAATTCCGTAACAGCGGCGACTTGCGCCGAAACTCGAGCAGGGGCGCTGCGGAAATGGGCGCGGGGGTGGTGTGGGCGTGCCTCGGCGCGGTGACGGTGGCCGCGGGGCTGCTGGGGGGCTGGGCGGCGAGGGCGGCGGCGTCGCTGGTGGGGGTGCTCGTGGGGGCGGGGTGGCTGTCGCCGTACGGGGCGCTGTGGCTGTGCCTCGCTGTTGTGGCGTATCCCACAATTCACTGGTGGTACATCACGTCAGGTCCGGGGTTTTTCCTGTTTGTTTTTGATTTTCGTAGCTTCTGTGGCATTTTTTTTGGCCTCTTTTAGTGCCTTGGCCACTAAATCTGTGTAGGTGACAAAAAGAGGGTATTGTCCTATGACAAGGAAAAACAGTACTCAGTGTTGTGCATCAATGGATCACCTAGAAAATGTGGTTCCACCGCTGCAACTCTTCTGGCAGTCAAGGCATATGCCGAATCTTTTGTTTCCAAAGCCACTTCCAAACCTATCTTCAAGGTTTTCCCTTTTTTTTCTTCCACTCCATGCTGAATTTTCAGCGTTAAGGTCACAATTGTTCATGCCTCAGAACTGAACCTGGAGCATTGCCTAGGATGCCTCTCGTGCATAACAAGAGGAGACTGCCCCTTATCGAAATCTCAGGACCGGTTTTATTCTGATTTATATCCTCTGGTTAGTTCCTTTTCCGTGACGATTGCCACTTAAATCCCACACCCAGCTCAGGGATTGCGATGCCTTGGTGATGTCATCCCCTGTATATTCTCTTCACATTTCCGGAGTTATGAAGAGTCTAATTGACAGACTGGCCTGGCGCATCCACAGGCCTCTCCTCCCAGGCATCCCTTTTGTAGCAGGTATGTTCACACTATTTGCACTGGTCAAAACTATTTTCTTGCTTTAACTTTTCGCCGGGCAGTATCAACAACAGCCGCTGTGTATGCGGACAGGGTTTCCAACTATCTTGAGGAAGTGGGATTGCATATTGGCTGCCACCCTTGTGGGACAATTTCGCGTGTTGGTATATCTGAGGGGATTTGGACTTTTACATCCCAATATGACTCACTTCTTAGTTGATGCTGGATACAAAAAAACTGAGTTGACAAACTCTGAGAAGAAGATTGTTTTAAACATGCTTGCCACAGCACTCACACCACATAGTCACCGCTCCCCCTCATTCTATGAGGTTTGTAGCCCTTGTCATTCTTATCTTAAATTCAGAGACTACTATAATATGCAATTCTTAGATAAAAAGCATTATCGCAAACTGAGCTCTTGTAACAGATTTTCAAGTTCCAAATGCAAAAGGGAGCATCCCGGTTTGTTGCTGAGGATGCCAAATTTTGGGCACAATACCAAGGCAAACCCTTCTATTTTGACTGCAGGCTTGGCATTATTGGTCACTTGGCAAGCCACTCAATGAGGCTCTTCTTTACAGCCGCGTTTGCTCTCCTTGCTTTCATGAATAGCAATAAGAAGCAAACAAAGCACTGAAAGATGATTTATTTTTTTTTCATTTCTTTTTTGTTCTCCGTTTATGATGAAAACATGTTGTTGCCCTTGTTGTCCACAATCACAAAGGCAGGGAAGTTCTGGACTTGGATTTTCCAAACAGCCTCCATTCCCAAGTGTCCACAGTCCACCAATGAAACATTGAGGATGCACTCAGAAGCCAACTTTGCAGCAGGTCCCCCAATGGACCCAAGGTAAAACCCACCGTACTGTTTGCAGCAGTCTGTCACAAGCTGTGACCTGTCAGTATTGTGTTGGTACGCGGAATGATGAATTCCATTTCCCCATTTGGCTTCTTATACCTGTCACCTTTGGCCAAGGTTACAAGACTGGCACCGTGTGCCATAAGCTGAGGCAAATATGAATCCATGCGGCCGGCTGTGGTTGGTCCAAATGATCCACTAGCCATTCCCTCTGTTTCGGGTGGGAGGGAGGAATTTTAGAAAAATCATTAACAAGGCGGAGTGAAGGAAGTGCTATTGGGGGAATACCAGGGGTTTTGGCTGGTCCTGCATAATACACAATGTGATTCTTGAGGTACTCGGGAAGGGAACCTTTTGTAGATAACTCGGACATGAACCAGGCGTGCGCTAGATCGCGTGCTACAATGAGTGAGCCTGTAAGTGACACCCGGGATCCAGGCTGGAAAAGCCATTAATGTAAATTTAAGAGAAAAAGGTATACCTTTAGTTTATCAAGTTGGGCAACAATGTCTGCCATTGGTACATTCAGGTCAATGGGTGTCACCAATGCACTATAAACCTGTCTTTGTACTTCATCAGAGGGGAGATACTTTGAAGGACATGTTTCCAGTTTTTCAACAAAGATTCCTTGGGCAGTTATCTTTGCTTTCATTTGTCTATCTGCCGAACATGAAACACCCAGGCCAATGGGGCAAGATGCACCATGCCGCGATAATCTTCATTAGGGGAAGTTTAGAAATTTGTGTATGGGCAGTAAAGTTATGTATTTACAGCATACCGGATGACCCTTACATCCAGTGCATAATACTTCCCTCCAAACTGTGCCCCAACACCACATTCTTGACACACACGTAAGACAAGTGACTCAAATTCTAAATCTCGGAACGCTCTTCCTTGCTCAGAACCTTTTCTTGTTTTGGTATTCCAGGTGAAAAGGAAAAAAAAAACCAAACAAGCATCGCCTATTCAGTGTGGAAGGTCATACCACTAGTGGGTAGTTCATCTAAACTGTGAGCAGAAGCAAGTTTGACAGTTTTGAGATTCATCTCTGGGCTGGTACCTCCTATCACCAATGCCAAGTGATACGGTGGACAGGCAGATGTGCCAAGCTTGTGGATATTTTGCCTCACAAAGTTCAACAGGGAACTTGGATTTAAAATCGCCTTTTTAATAGGAGAGAAGCTGCAGTGTCAAAAAGTGTACAGGATTGCATTATATTGTATTTTGTGTTTGGGGATGATGCGCACAGCAGTCTCTTGAAAGAGGAATGTTTTATTTGAAGAGCCACCACCTTTAGCCATGAAAAGAAATTCATATGTATCCCCTTTCACAGCTGAAATGTCAATCTGTATTAATTTGTTGAATTGAAACTATTTTCTGTTCGTACCTGTGCGGGAAGATTTGTTCTGGTATTTTTTTCTGAACACATTGCCAAGGGAGCATTTTGTGAATAGCGGAAGTTATATTTTGTATATGCATCATAGATCCCACGAGACAGTGCTTCCTCATCAGGCTCAGCCCCTTCAGTCCACACATACTCACCCTTCAAATTGTTAGGCAGTGTAATTTAAATAAATAATAATAATAATAATAATAATACAAAAAAGATCAGAAAGATAAAACCAAAACCTTCTTTGCCATAACAATGGCAGTCCCAGTGTCTTGGCACATGGGAAGTTTCCATTCTGAGGACAGGCAAGCATTGTGGAGAAGCTCCAAGCAAACGAATCTGTCATTGTTTGATGCTCCAGGGTCGTTGAACACCTCACGCAGTTGCTTCAGATGAGAAGCACGATATCTACCCTCCCATCAATTTATAGTGAAGAGGTCAAAAACAGCGGGCAAATGGCACGCAAGATACAAAAATCCAACACAAAAGGCGAGTGAGTGTTACATTGGGCATACAGGTGATTGATCCTCCTGAAGCACTCGCAGGTGAGCCTAGACAGCACTTGCCTGCTCACAACAACCACACGGTGTCCCCCAACTTGCATAACTTCCACGCCCTCGTACCCTCCGCCGCGTGGCGAGGCCAATGGCGGAGGCGGCGTGGCGGACTCGGACGAGGGCGGAACAGAAGGAGGGCCCGCCTGCTCCACGTCCGCTGGTGACAACAACCAGCCCGTGGTGGGCAGCTGCTCGTACTGCGTCGTCGTCGTGGTCGTGGCCGCCGCCTCGGTGAGGGCCTCGGCGCGCCCCTCGCAGCAGGGCTCCAGGGGGTGCTGGGGCAGGACGAAAGTGGGCTCC
>JAHLWZ010001085.1:0-20697 GCA_020536535.1 Pelomyxa schiedti | reverse complement strand
GCTGCTTTCCGGCGAAAATGAGTCGTTGTTGGTCTGGGGGAATGCCCTCCTTGTCTTGGATCTTCTGCTTCACGTTCTCGATGCTGTCGCTGGGCTCGACTTCGAGTGTGATGGTCTTTCCTGTCAATGTCTTCACGAAGATCTGCATTTTGTTTTGTTGTTTGCTTTATTGTCGCTTGCTTCTTGTTTGTTTTTTCTTGTTTGTCCTTTCTTGTTCTTTCTTTTTTAATTTCCTTGATGGCGAGGAGCTTGAAAAAGACTGGACAACTGGACAATAAATGAAACTCTACATTTTTACTGTTACAAATTACCCAACAAAAGGCTGTGTAAAAGAAAACTCTGAGAAGAGGAATCCTGTGGTGTGGGGAGATAATGTCATCAACCAGGGCCCTGAGATCAAGCCAAAAAAAGTACCAATGCCATGCAGGCCAGCAGTGAGTGAAATACAATGGAATCCAATCAAGCAAAGACCAGAATAGTCCCATAACGGGGTGGTGGTGGGCTTCTTGATTCAGAACAGACAGGGGGCCACATGGATGGATCCGGCACAGGCTCAAGAGCATCACAGGACGGCCGCTGTCATTCATGACATGACGGCCTTGGCGCACTCGTCAATGCGCTGTCCTAGATAGGCAACTTGCGCTGAGGAGGTGCTGGTTGTGGTGGTTACTGAAGCTTCTTCGTTTGTGGGCTGTGTTGTTGCAGATTGGGTTGCAGTTGCATCGGTGACCGCATTATTGTTGCTGTTGGTAGAAGAGGAATAGGAGTCAGTGGAGGAAGAGGTGGAGGAAGGGACGGAGGGAGTCAGAGAGGGACTGGGAGAAGGACTTGGGGTAGGAGTGAGAGTGGGGCTTGTGGTGCCTATCACAAATGCCAGCCTCGTGGCTTGCCGCAGTGCCATTTCTGGAGTAGCGAGAATGTCTGCCATGGTCGCCCGCTGTGATTGCTGTGGCTGCAGCATGTGCCATATGAGGTTTTTAATCCTCGCGGTCCGCTCTTTTGCTCCTGTGAACTGTATTCCGTTAGACAAAGGCAGAAAGGTGAGGGCATAAGGATATACATGGGAGAAAAAGTCTTCAGCTGAAGTTGAAGTTCTGAGGCATTCTCTAACCCCACTGGCCCTGATGTCTGCCCTTGTAGCCATTTCCAAGAATGTTACCCTAGGGCATGTTAGTAAAAAGAACAAAGAAAAAAGGAAGGAAAAAAAGGAAGTTTACCCAAGTGCAAAGATATCCCAGGCAGGTGAGGGGCATGTGGTTCCAAAATCTGGAGTAAGGTAGGCACCATCTCCATAGGAATCAACGTCATCACGGTCTATGACCCAGGGAGCTACAATAATGAGACAACTTGTAAAAATTGTCGCGACGAAAACAAAACCTGATATGGACTGGCCAAAATCAATCAACATAAGACAGCCTCGATTGGTTTCAACAATATTAGATGGCTTAATATCCATATGGAGTACCCCTTTTGTGTGACATTCATTCACTGCCTACAAGCAATGAGGAAGTGTATGTAATGCTCTGGAGACTTACCAGTGCGACATCTAGACCCTTGTCCCAGAATTCATCATTTGTTATTGCACTGGGCTGTTCATGAATAATTTGATGCAAATTTCGCAAGCCGGCATCCATCTGAGAATTACAATGAGGAATAACACGACAGAGTTTCACACACCTTCAAATGTACTCCTTTCCCTTTGTGCCAAACATCCCGTAACTGTGCACAGTGTTGTGCACAGTTAAGCTTCACCATTATTGAAGCCTCTGAAAGTAGCTTGCGGTTGTAGTGCCTTTTGAAAACCGAAGTTAAAAAGGCGAAACCGTCGAACGGCAATAACGGCATTAATTTCGGCCGTAATTACCGAAAAAAAAAAAAAAAAAAGAAAGAAAAAGACACTCACCTGTCTTTAGAACTGGGTTTCTTCACAACCCGCTTTGTGCCCGACTTGACAACGCAACAGTGCGTCGTTTTGCTCAGTAGCTTCTTAGAACGAGCACTTTCGGTAGGTGTAACGATGCAGGGGGGAAATATGAGCTCCCCAAACCCAGTCAGGTTAGGCAGAACCAGTCCCATCCTTTTAAGGGGCTCACTGTGTGGTGTTGACATCTCGAAAGGATAACAAAAAAAATAGTGTTGTGTCCCACGGCGTAGTGTTCGTAGGGTGTTTGTTTTTCTTTTCTTGAAATATTTTCGTTCGTCTAAAGAAAAAAAGTTCCATTCCCATGGAATTATTAGAAGTACTTCACACCAGGGAAATTGTGTGGAAACGCGACTCTCCAGAAAAGGCACAGGAAGCACATGTAGATGGAAAAAAGTGAGTTACGCCACTTGGTAGTCACGATCGTTGTTGATGGAGATCGTCGCACGGCGAACTGTAGAAAAACAAACGAGGCGATGAGGATCCCGTGATGGTGATTATCGAGAACCACAAGGAGAAATTTTTGTATTCTGTTGGGGAATTTTTTTTTTCTTGCAAAAAGGAAAAAAACCAGTACAGGGGTTGTAGGAGTTGCTATGTGCAAAGTGAGCAAACACTCTTGTGTGCTGTCACAGGATTGACTGCTGTGTGATTGAGCCGAGCAATCTCCAATCCGTGTGCATTGAAGGGTGACTATAAATAGCCGCCATTGCTCAGGATGAGAAAATCGTGAGCCATGCTAAACTGAAAACTGTGGCTGACCACTGCTGGGAGAGTGATATTGATAGGAGAGCTTCATCCCCAGAGGTACACAGGACACGAGTCTAAATTCAGTACTAAATGGGAGTTCACGTTAACAATTTCTGGAATGCCTTGGAGGAAAACACACCCAATTTTCATTATACATTTTTCATCTACATTTCGGGTCCATAATGCTAGGGAATTGTCAGAAAGGAGAAAGTGTGTGTCTCAATGATACCAATTCTGATGTATTTTGCTCTCGTACTAACAACAACCCCACATATCTCTGCAGCTGTCTCTTCAGTAAACAGTTCTCCAATGCACGCGAAAAGCTAAAGCATTATTAGTTGGTCCGCCGCCTTGTTGGGAGAAAGTACACACGACTTCTCTCCATATATTATCACAAAGCGAACCCGAAGAGGGATTATTTGAAACTGATAACACCCACTTGCCCCCACCTTCGTTAGATGGGTCTTCCCATTTGGGTTCTATACCGTGCTTGAACATATGGTAGTTAGCACCTGGTGGTAATCTCGAAGCCGCTAGCATGTTGTTGTACATTCTGGGGTTAAAAAAAGGTGAGCGAGAAATTGTCCATCAGAGTCGCTCTTACCCACAAAAATCTTCAACAGAACTCAAAAGCATGAGCCGCTTTATGTTTTCTCCCCAAGTACTCTCTGTCTGCGCAGCTGCCGGTTTGTCATACCACATCACCCACTGGCGACCCAACGGGTGCTTTCCTGACAAATACGAAGCAGATTTGTCGCCACCCACAGACGCCGCGCTCGCCACCAAACCACTAGTCCCCACATCAACT
The DNA here is from genome assembly GCA_020536535.1 of Pelomyxa schiedti. Taxonomy (NCBI): domain Eukaryota; phylum Evosea; order Pelobiontida; family Pelomyxidae; genus Pelomyxa; species Pelomyxa schiedti. Next base: position 17,218 of record JAHLWZ010001085.1, on the reverse strand, counting down.
GGAACTATGTGCGCCGCGGGTGGTGCCGCCAGCGACGGGCGTTGTTGTTGCTGATGTGCGCTAGCGGTTTCCGACGCGGTAGTTACGACGCCGACGTGGGTAGTGTGCCTATCAGGGGGCTCAGTTGGCGTCGGCAATAGCGCATTTCCGGTCGCCGGAGTAGTGGTAGTACTTGCGGCGCTGTTGCGTTTACGTGATCCTCCTCTTTGTCCAGATCCTGTATCCATCTCGTCTCGTCGCGTGGTGAACAATGTCGCGTATTTAATTTTGTGTTTATGACTTGAGATTCGCATCCGGGAAACTATGACAACTTGGGGGTTGGAAACTTAGAACCACAGGGCGTGGGTGTCGTTGGTTGCACTTCTTCTGTTTCTATCCTCGTGCTTGCATCGTCAGCCGATAGCTCCGCGAGGACGGAATCAATTAGCTGAAGAGCTGTCTAGTTCGTATGTCATTTGCATTGAAAAAAGAAACAGGAGTAACTTACATGAAAATGAAGAAGAAATCCATCCGTGGACACCATTAGGCTTGAAGTACTAGAAAGCTCTTGCTTCCACATACTGTACCAGTTGGCCAGCAAACCCCAATTGGGTTGGTGAAGTCCACTTAAAGATGACACCACTTCTGTTGCAGTTTCGTTTTGAAGCCAGGCTTGTAGTGACAAAAGCCATCTAGCAAAAAAAGAGTTTTCAAACATTGTGACCCACTCACTCCAGCATTCTTTTCCGGCTTCAGCGAAAGTGGTGGTCCACACCAGAATTGATTTGAGGTTATTCGAGTCCAACAGTGATACCGGGGGTGATAGTTCAACAAATACGGGAATATCAACCAATTCAGATGAAATCCGCGGCAGAATTCCTTGAAGGAGAAGGGAGTTGGTAATTTCCTGTGGAAACAAGGACTGCCATATCACAAATATCTCCCTGATGAGTACCAGGTCAGAGCACTCCAAAAAGAATTTACTGAGTCTCGACGAGGTGAGCATGTAGAATGTATTGAGGTGATTTTGCAATTTGGGTTGCCACACCGCAATAGTCACTGCGATATTTCGTTGGGTCTCCAGCAATGCGGCTTGATCAGAAGGTTGCAGTGCACGAGAAGGGTCACAAGGTTCAAAGTTATTCTCCATAAGTGAGCTAATCCTTGGAATAATAGCCGGTGCAACAACATCACTCACCAGTGTGTGAAAACACTCACTCCACGCATCGACGGACTTCAGCAGGGTGAAATTCTTCAGGTCCGGCGTGACCTGTAGTGCCTGAAACAGCAGCGGGTAAACAACCGACGTGCATGAATCGCAGAATATGTGGTGGTCACAAAAAGATACTCCCCTCGCTTCGCGTAGTAACTCCCGCCAAGTAGCGAACCTGTTAGCGCAAGCACAACACCAATCTGAAGCAATCCATTTTCCAACTGCGGAATCGGGTTTCCTCTCTGGTTCCCCTTCCGGCCTCGCCGCAGTTCTCCCAGCCTCATCACCTTGGCATAACGGTTCAGAACTATTCTGAGGAACTTGCCCGACGCTATCCGCTTCGCTTAAGCCGGAAATTCCAAAGTCCTGCCAAGTCAGAATTTCGGACCAAATGACAGGCATTGCCAGAGCAAAGCAGACTCTTCCCAAAGAGTAGGCGTCATAGAGCTCTACCGCGCTGTGCTCGATAAGGTCGTATCTGATCTGAACAAAGACCTTCACAATTGTCTCTGGTACGAGATTCCTCGAATCACCGATGTAGTCCAGCAGGTGCTCGAGCCTGTCTGCGAGGTCGCTGGCACAGTCCCCGCAGCGAGCAAACAACTTTTCGGAGAACACCGGCTCCTCCAGGGGCTTGAGTTTTCTAGGAAGTTTCTGAGGCACAACTGGCTGGCCGGCCGTCCCTGATGAAAGTAGCCTGTCATGCTGAGCCAAACACGCATCGAGTGACAGCCGTGTGTGCAAACAACGCGTCAAATACGAGAGTCTGTTGTGTACCGATATGGACCCCCTGCTCATCTCATGGCTGTTTTTCCACTTTTTGTGATGGTTTCGCTTGGGGTCTGGCACTGGAGACCTAAGGGCAAGAGTTCTCCACAGAAGAAGAAGACACTCGGGACCACAACAGGCTCAGAAGAACCCATCAAGACAAGAAATCCAAATAAAAACGAAAGCAAATTAAAGAAGAGATTTCGTTTGTATTTGGGCGGATGTGCCGCGTACCCCAGACGAAAACTGAAGGAGCTGCAAGTGAAATGGCATCAAAAAGCCCAATGGACGTTTGGTGTTTGCACAAAATACAGAACCAAAACGCCGAAACAAAACAAAAAAAAAACAGAAGGCAAAAACACACGACAACAACACACAGCTCTACCAGGAAACCAAGCTCCAACATAAAAACAAAAAAAAGCAAAGAAAGCAAGGGACAACACAGATCTTGAAACACACATAATACAAAGCAATGAGGAGGCTTGTGGAACCCACTTTTGGTTTTTTGCCGTCGCTGTCTCGTGGCGGTTACAACGACTTCTACAACGACAATGACGACGAGTACGAAAACTACGGCAACGACGGCTACCCAAATCTTGAAGACATGCTCATCGACGACACTGTGCCACAGAGATCCTACCCCTCTTCCTACAGAAGATCTTTCGTAAATCCAGAATCGAGGATGCCCCTCCAGAGGGCAAACCAACAACAGCGCAATCGACCCGCCAGACAACAGGCCAGAACTATTCCCACACTTCAGCAACATCCATCAAGGCGCGTGACAAGTGAGGCACAGGAGAGTCAGCCTTGGGTGCCTCCAGCTGATATTGGTGAGTCACAAACTCACGTTCAGGTATACGGCACTTTGCATGTGAACGCTTTATATTTAATTTACAATCCTTCAGATTGTCATGGAATTACCTGGTGTGAGGAAAGAAGACGTTTCTTTGGAGGTATCACCTGATAGATCCACACTCATCGTTTCTGGGGACATAATGGAAATGGCATTGGCTTCTGGAGATCGCATCACTGCCAGAGAGCGCCCAAGGGGCAATTTCTCCAGAAAATTCGCTATTCCTAAAAATGTCGATGGGACACACATGACAGCAAAGATGGTTGATGGTGTACTGACGATATCTTTGCCCAAGATAACACCTGGAAAACAAGAAACATTCACAATTCCTGTTACCACAGCACACGGCGCGGCTTCAAGGTATAACACCTCAACTGTTCCCTCTTTCTGATACTTATTAGTGCACCAAAAACCACCCCTGCTTCCCAGGCACAAACACGCCAGATTCCAATTACTTCGCAGCAAGCAACTACTACACCTGCCCAGCAACCACAAACTCTCCCTGCTGCTTTGGCTGTTCCTACATCTGATCTTTCACCCTTGACAAGTGATGGTGGTGTGAAGTACAAGACTCTAAGGAAAGGGTATGGTTTGCGAAATCCCGAAAAGAAGGACATTGTATATACCCACTTGGTCATTTACCGCCCGGACAACAGCGTGCTGTTCTCTACTCGAGAGGCTAAACCATTATCTTTTACTGTATGAACCCTTTCCGTATAATGGTTCATTAAGTTCCTTCCAGGTTGGTATGAATCAAGTGTTCAAAGGACTGGAAAAGGCTGTAGTAGGGATGAAAGAGGGTGAATTGGCTGTCGTTGTTTGCACTGCACAATATTTTGCCCACCCACCAAATGCCAAGCAGCTCTTCGTCAGGCCCGTGGGTATTGACGTCTTGCAATGCGAAGTAGAACTTGTTGCAGTGGAAGAAGATCTAACAGATGTTGTGAAGGATGGTGGGATAAGCAAACGGGTATTCTATCTTTCCAGTTGTGTGCCTTGGCCAAGCAAATAACTGGTAAACACAGATTTTGTTGGAAGGAAGGGGTCCCAAAGTTTCAGATGACTGCCACGTTCTTATCAACTACAAAGCCACTGATGTAAATGGCTTTGTCATGGAAGCAAAAGAATTCAGCTGTACAATTGGTGGAGGTATGCCTGATCTTCGTATAACTACACCTCGAACACTCTTACCAGGTAAACTGCCACTTGGATTAGAGGCAGGATTGTTGACCATGGCAAGAGGGGATGTTTGCGTTCTAACACTTACCCCCGAATATCAAGAATTTCTGGATAAATCATTGAATGCCACAAGTACGGATAAACGCATACCTCTACAATATTATGTTGCCCTTTTGGATATCTGCCCAGTGAGTAATTTAAAAAAAATTATCATCTTACGATTACTGCAGCCTGTTCCATCTGATAAGATGCCGGTTGATGAGAGAATTAAAAGTTCAGAGCAAAAGAGATTACAAGGCAACGAACTCTACCAACACAAACTTATGCGTGCAGCCCTTTCTAAGTAACACCTTCCTGTCTAGTGTCTTTTTTCTAATACTTTACCAAGATACTTACGAGCTTTGGAGCTTGTTTCTTGTGAGGAAGGGATGAGTACTGCGGAAAAAGAAAGTGTCACTCAACAAAGAGCCAAATGCCTTCTGAACAGTGCTGCATGTTATCTTGCCCTAAAGATGCCCAGTAAAGCCTATGAATACTGCGACAAGGTTTCGTAATAGCTTCAATTGAATAGTGCCATCTAACCCTCATTTTAGTCCCTTGCGTTGGACAACGGTAATGTGAAAGCATGGATAAGAAGAGGCCGGTGCAATGCCGCGCTTGGTGAGTGGGAACGTGCCTCACAGGATTTCACAACGGCACTGGAAAAACAGCCCGACAACGAAGAAGTACGCCGAAAAAGAACCACAATAGCCACACTAACAATACCTTAACAGGCCAAACAAGAATTACAGTCTTTGGGCACACGCAAAGCAAGCAGTGACAGGATGGAGAGGAGAAGATTCGCACAAATGCTCAAGAGTTTAAGCCAACCCTCTGACTCGTAGCCTTCGAGGAAGGCAAACCCTTTTTGTAAGTTGATTATGCACCACACCCACAATTGAATTTCTCAACAAAATGTCACCTTTTTTTATTTGGCCGCTGTTTTTTTTCTTGCCGAACGTTTGATCGCCAAATTAAATGATGATAAACCATGTCCTGCTTCCGAAACGTTGTGAAGAGAACACAAAACCAGAGTCTGATTTTTTTTTTCCCTGGTTATATGGCCTGGCGAGAGACAGTGGAGTTGTAGGACACTTATTTTTAAGAGAAATTGTTCTTCTCACTCACTTTTTGTTTTTTTTTTCCCTCTATTTGGTAATTACAAAGTTTAACAAGAACTGTGACCACGGGGGTTCACGTTGGTTACAATTGCGATGTTGCAGGTGTTTGTGGGTGTGGCGGCACTAAGGGGTATTGCCTTGGCGCCTTTATACAATGCGAATGTCAAAAACTTACAGTATTTGCAGCGGTACAGTTCCCATTCCTTTGTCTTGACTTGTGAATGCCACAGGGTTGGTACACCCTTCAGAGGCGGACACCTGAAGTTGAGTGTTAGCAGGTACTTCCAAGAATGGAATTAGTGGGGATATACAAGACACTGTTGTCTTTGATGACTGAGAAATCGGATACCAAGTTGGAGGTGTTTGTGTATCCCCAGTCAACTGTGTCCGGTTTTGAGTACTTGTATTTCTGCTTCATAGACTCAATGAATTGTGAACAACCGGCTCCGGTGTGTGGGCAATCGCTTGCATCCATCAACTGGGTGCAAAATTAGAACAATTAACTGGAAGGGAATGGGATCAACTGTGCACGAGCATCGGCGGGGATTTTTGAACACAGACTCGTCCAGAGGGGTTCGAAGTGAGCATACGTTGGCCCCACACAGGCAAGAGAAATGGAGCTTCTTGGGTAGTGGCCAGCAACTAGGACCATTCTCAGGTACTGTTGTTCATCAGGAGGAAAATGGGAAGAAAGAGACTTGCATCCTCGTTTGTGGGCCTGGATAGTTCCCCATTGGAATAAATGTTGAACAATGACTGGATGTATTTGGCATATGTAGTGATGATCTCTCACATACAAGAAGGATTCATAAAAACCCATCAACTGAAAATCAATCATCCAGGCGATGGCCAGTGCTGGAGCATGTGAGATGCCATAGTCACTGAAAATAAGTACCTACAGAAAGTTTAGTTGTAAAGCTGAAAGAGGAGGCTACTTTTCCGTGGTGTATGTGGGCAAGTCTAATGAATTCCATTGACTCGGTAATCATTTTAAGAAAAACTTCAGTTGATTGTGCTTGGCCAATAGGTGCGCGACTGCAGTCAAAGAAATATGGATAGGGGTGTGAGCGGCGTGTGCAGTTTATAACATGTGTAATCCCTTCACAGAAATTAGGTGAGAAATTGCAGTGAATTTACCAGCGGATGTTAAAAACTCTCGGTTGGAGGCTGCCTTGAAAGCTCCAATGTAAACATCAGGTGTTATTTGCGTTGCTTCGTTTATCATATCTGCTGGCACAGAATCATCATAGTAGTCCCTTTCGTCTGTTTGAACCCATTTCATCCACACCACAGATGGTGGGTGTGCGTTCACAGTAGTCACTGCTCTTGTACTGCTTTCGGCAGGTCTGTTGGCGGCATTGGAACTCGGTCCCAATATTGTGCTCTTTAGATTTTCAAATTTGATAGCCACATCACGGAGACTGTGTCTTCGAATTGGTTCCCGTACAAGGGTGTATTCAAAGAAATCAATGAGATGGGGATTATGGTTCAGCTTTGCTTTGCTGGCTTCAGTTATTAGTTCCTATTTTTCGGTGATTCCGTTTCATTCAGAAATCAGAAGAGATACTTGTGCTGTTGAGGTAAGCCTCATGAAAAAGCACACCCAGTCACTTTCAAAAAATAGAAATTCACCAGTTATCAGTTCAAATAGCAGGCAGCCGAGAGACCACACATCACTAGCGTGATTAGCTCCTATCTGGTGATTGCTTAGTCAAAACCCAAGGTACCCAAAACAAAAGACTTTTTTTCTGCGATCGTAGGTGGCTCGGGTTTTCTGCGATGCATAGGCGACATTTAACATCTCTGGACTCTTAATGTACTCTGTTCCTCTGTTTCGTAGTGTGTACCCCTCCAGCTCATTACCGTACAACTTTGCCTCCCCAAAATCTGTTTTCACTTGGTTAGAAGAGGGTATTTGTTGTACAGAAGTATGCCCTACCAGCAAAACAGACGGAAAATGTGGGTTGTGAAGAGGGGGGAGACCAAAATTCTTCCTCTGAAACGCCAGGAAGAGGATTTAACAGTATATTGTCACACTTAATATCGTAATGGTTAATACCTGCAGGTTACCGTTATTGCATTTAATTGTTAAGGTTACTCACGATAATCAATAAGAAATTGTGCAGCTGAGAGAACCAAGGAGAAAACATTTAAATACAGAGGCAAGAGTTCGGCCCAAGGTCGAGTTTGCTTGTGCCGCCATGTCTTCAAACTTGTTTTATAAGCTCGCATCACAAGCCAATAATTTTCACCATCAACACCATAATCGTAACTAAGCAACTAAGTACTATGGTTTATGAACAAATATAGACATACAGATGACAAATTCTTGGATCAAACTTGAATCTATACAATGTCAACACTTCCATGAAGATATCGTGTAGTACACAGCGATCGTGTACACTTCTTTCTGTATGCATGAGTTTGATCGCTGTAGCGCGCTGAGTGTCGGCAATGTTCTACCCAGCGTAGATTAGCACTAATTCCTACAGCCAACAAGGAGGGAAAAAACCTCAGTTAGCTGCACCGTGCATTTGTAAACAGTCCCAAAAGCGCCACTAGCAATTACTACATGATTTTGGTACAAATCCGTCTTCAAAAACCTACAAATTCCTTCCTTAGAAAAAACGTTCCTCCTACAGATGTACTACGTGGGACACAAAAGCTTTAGAAGTCCAAAATGTGCATCACTGAGCTTCACTAACTCTCTTGTCAATTGCGGTATAATTGAGGCATTCATTGCGTGGTTCAGATCTTTTTTGTTGTTGTTTGTTTGGCATATGTTAACAAATTTTAGGAACATACGCATTCCCAGCAAGTAAGTAACATTTTGCTTTTTATTTTCTAATGGAAATTGGTCACTGTAAGTCTGGTCGAAGCCACCACTGTACAAGTTTGGTTAAGTCCAGGTTAAACACTCTTTGTGCACACATGTTAGTCAGTAAGATGCTGGTTATCAAGACAATAATAGACGTATGAAGACGGGGATCCAAGTATAGCTTTATATTCTCCCGCAATTTCATGTACTCTTTGTGAACGGGGCCAGCCTTGGCTTGGTCCACAGGCTCACTAACGGGTGTCTTGCCTTGCCAATTAGGATTATCTAACTGTATTTGCAATTTTCCATGGCTTGTAAGCTGTTGTTGAAGCATAGTCATAGGTCCGGTTGTCTCTGGTTCGTTGCTGACTTCCTCCTGAAATGCAATCAGCGATTTTTTGTTTTATATAGGATAAATCCTACCTCTTTTGCACCTAGTGAAAGGCCAGGGGTGATGGCAAGTTTAGGAATTGCTAGACCTAATTTTGGTTTGGCTGGTGCTGCCGGTTTGTTAGAAGCGGCTTGTGGAGCACCTAATAAAAATTGTCACTATCAGAGAAAAGACCAAGTTGTAGATACCGATATTAAGCTTTGGTATGGCTGGTTTACCGGGTTGGCTTGACTCTTGAGACGAAATGTTTGCTAAACCCGATTAGATAACTCCTACTTAGTGCCTAAACATACACATATTGAGTTTGGGAATTCCTGGTTTTTGTGCTGCAGGTTGTGCCTCTTGGGAAATACTTGCTGAAAGTAGTTAAACGACACTTGGTGGTGCGGGAACATACACATGTTCAATTTGGGAATTCCCGGCTTTGGTACTGAAGGCTGTGGGGCAGCAGCAGTTTCGGTTGGGGGAGGTAGTCCATTTGACCCTAAGGGATAAATTAAAAAAATGTATGAAGATAGTAGGAGCTCACACCAAGGTTCAGTTTGGGGATTGCCGGTTTTGGAGCATCTGCCTTCTCAGGGCCCCCTAATGACCCTATATCTCGGTAAAATGCGTGAAAGACTAAGGACTTGACAAACCAATATTCAACTTGGGTACAGACGGTTTTGTTTGCAATGTTGGTGGGGAGGAAGCTGTCGGTTTCTCCGTCGGGGCCTCAGATTTTGCTGATACGTATAAGTGAATAATGAGGAGGGGAATATTAACCAAGGTTTAGTTTTGGAATAGCCATCTTTGGGGGAGCAGGTTTCTCTGGTTCACTGTCAGAGATCCCCATGCCACCTTTTTGGCACGGTGTTAAATGAAGTAGGACATTACACAAGAGTACTCACTCATTTTCAGTTTTGGAATGGACATCTTAAGGGGTGGCTTAGTAGTTTCTTCAGGTTTCTCACTGGGAATACCAGCAAGGGGGGCTTTGTGCAATCAGGGAAAAAAGGAGGAAGGAAATTTGTACCCAATAGAGACCCAATGTTAAGGTTTAACTTTGGTACACCTTGCTTTTGTGATTGCTGGCTTGCTGGCATCCCTCCAGCCAGCGGTGCTATGCATAAACATCAGTTTGCACCAGGTTGTGTACATTCAATAAGAGGAGAAGGCGACACAAACCAAGAAGGGAGCCAATGTTTAATGAAGAGAGATCAATTTGAATAGGTTCAGCATCAGGCTTTGGGGCGGGAAGTGTTGCAGCTATAAAAAGATTATTTGTCATTGCTTTGTAAAAAACAACACACCCATATTCAGTTTAGGAATTCCAACTTTGGCACCAGTACCACCTGGTTGTTGTTAAAAAAAAAAAAAAAAAAAAAAAGGCTTTTGAGAAAAGAGCTCACCCAAAGCTGGCTTGGGTAATGCCAGATTTTTTACACTGGGATTGACTGTTGGCATTTTTGAAGGAAGGGTGATGGTTGGTCGTCTACAAGCACCATGAGTTCATTGGTAGGTTGTTCTGAAAATCGTACACAAGAAGTTTTTCAAAAAAAGGTTTGGTTCCGGCTGGATGCAATAGTTTGTCCCATTCATACTTTTCTTGGTATTCTAAAGATATTTCCCTTACAAGGAAATCCATAACTTTCATGTTGAAGAACTGGATAATATTAGAGTAACAGGATTTGAAGAAGACTTTACTTGCTGACTGCATTTCTCATTTGTGTTGACAGTGAAGGCAAGCATGGCGCGAATATACATATTGCAAATCTCAAGTGTTGTCGAGTCTTTGGCAGGATTTTGGTAGAGCTTGATAAACGTGAGGTACAGAAAGCTGGTGGATTTATCCCAAAAAAAATTAAACCACAGTACAAAAATAAGAATAAAAAACCTTATATAGGTTTCCACGTAGCGTTTTTTCCTATAGAGAGATTGGGGGACTTGAAATACTTCCTGGAAAAATGATAGAATTTCCAGTTTGACATTGAAGTGATCCATGTATTCTCCATTCCGTAAGAATGTTAGTAGAATGCCCGTTGTCTATGGAAAATTTTTAACAGTTAGTTTTATTTGAAGTCTGTTAGTAGCACACAGGGTTCAGAAGGAAATCGAGTTTGTCTATTACATGTGTGCTATTTAACTCGATTCTCAACGAGTCCATATCCCCAACATCCAATTTGAGGTTCAGATTTCGTTTGATCATTTGAATACAGACCTGTGGGTGTATTCAGAAGAACATACCTACAAGTGAAAATACTTTATGGTGTAACAGGCATTGCAAACGATACTGCTTCAATAATTCTTCTCCTCCTGGGAGATCATGCATCTTCTTTTCAAAAGGTTCACTCAGAAGTAGTAATTGGGTCCATTTCCGGATGAATTCCAAGTTCTCATTTCTTGAAGGACTAAATGTTCCATCCATAAACAAAAAAAACGAACCTCATTAAAAAAATTCCAAGGAGAAGATTATCAAGAGGTCGATGAGTGCTTTGAGCACCAATGCTATCAAAAACAAAGAGTAACCAATGAATAAGTTGGATGTCAGCGGGCGAGTCCATTTTCGATTCAAAGACTCTATCCTTCAAAGAGATAAGAGGCATTGAGAAGAAATTCATACTTTGATGTGAAACAGGTGTTCAAGGCACACTTCAGCTACTTGTAAAGGCATTACTCGAGATTTGCAATTTTGAATATATTCACCAAGTACACGTAACTGAAGAACTAAATCTTCAACTGGCTTTAGAAAGGTTAGAAAACATCAAAAGGGAGCGGAAAAGGAAAGCAACCCACCGCACGAATAAGAGCACCTATTTTTATACTTATACACCAAAGAAATTTATCAGACTTCCTTCTGAAATTTTCCTTCCTTGTCAAGCTCATTGATTTTGTGAGAATCTTCCACTTGTCTCTTTTTTTTTTTAATATTTTTTAAAGTTGTTGGAAGGTTACTTGTAAATTCGTTCAACAAAATTGCTGTAGTTGGACAGAACACTATAAACCAGACCACGAAAATTGGTGTCATCCCGAAGTTTGGGGTCTGTGTGACTTAACTGCAACTCAGAATAAAGGAGCTCAACAGGAAATCCAGTGACGCCTTCAAATTGGGTTGGGTTCTAAAGCAAGTTACTAAAGTAGAAAGCTCCAAGATATTTTGACACCTCTGTGAGGGAAGCAAGGGTTTCCAATAGTATACAGCGCATACGTTGTATAGGTAGGGACAAAACTCCTTGGTCAGCAGGAGTAGTGTCCTGAGTTGGGTCTTTCTACTTCCATGAATATTCACAGCAACACGAGAATTGGCTTGAAACGAACCTGAACTACGAATTTTTTCAAAAAATGTAAGGGTCTGGTGTCAATGCCAGTACGAAGTTCCCAGTCTTCAACAATGCGTTTATACTCGAGTATGTAGGAAAGATGGGATGCCAAGTCTGATGTGTGACGTGAATATTATATAAATAAAGATATTGAACATACAACACTCCCCCAGTTTTACACCAAAGGATGCAAGTTGAGATTGGGCAGAGGCAACTGGAGGTGTATCTTTGGCTGTGCAGCCAGTTGCGCCCGCAATCAATTCCCTGACTTAACCACAAATTAAAGGGCATGACTAATGAATGCATATGTACAGTATGCAGCGGTGCTAAAGGTATTCAATCGGCGTCCTAATCTTGTTGTACCATTGTCAGAGCCTTTGGGTGTAATGCGTAATCGGGGAACAAGTGGGTGTTTTCCTGGTCCCTGTTTACTGTTGATTGAATAAAAGAGTATGCTGTTAGAAATACTGCTCGTGCTGAAGGTTTTGAATCCAGTGAATTTGTTGCTTGTGGAGTCTTTGATTCTTTTGTTTCCTCTGATGGTGTGCTCAAGGGGCAGGACCCGAACCCACTTATAGTTTGTTCACCTAATTAATTTTGTAAGTATTAATCTGTTCACCAATTTCAACCATATATCTGAACTGAAGCGTTGAAATAAATTTCACAAAGTTTTGAAACTCCCAGTACTGCTACAAATTCCTGATGTTGTCAGTAATTGAACATGCAGAGTAGAACGTACCCGACGGAAATCAGATACAAATACAAGTGATGATAGTAAATCTGCCACAGCCACACATTCCACATGTGTGCGTAGGTGTGTTAAAATTCTTGAAGATAAATCTCTACACCCGCCATCATTATGTGAAAGTAATTGGCGGAAAATCTGGGAAACGTGTTACACAAGACATGAAAAGAGAGGTTCCTTACCTCCACGACTATTTCTTTTTGTGTCACCCCTGTTTCACACACAATCTACGCCAGTATTAAAAAGATGAGGATAAAAAATCGGATGCAACTGAAAGGAGAGTTCCAAAGAGCCCCTTATTAACCCAGTCGACTTTGAGTTGTGCAGCATCTGATTTTTTGACTGTGTAAAGTAAATCAGCCAAAGTGCTGGCCAGCTCAGCATCATAGTCATAATGGTGAACGGGCTGAAAGAATTTAACTTAAGCAACGTACTCAAGAAAAGAGTTCAAAAAGTTTACCTTCTTGTTTTCAACAAAGCTCAACAGTGATTCGAGTAACTGCGATTTGTTGGCAGTTGTCTTTGGTGTAAAGAAACTTGTGGGGAACTGTGTTGCATGGTGAAGGTCATTTGACTGTGGATCATAACCAAGAACTGCAGACACTATATACCTTTCATTTCGATCTAAACCCAAGAACCCTGTAGAATGTTTAGCATGTGAGTAACAGAGGGAGAAAGGTACCAAGAAGGGTGTCATTAAAAGACGTTTGAAGTAGAGTAGGTTGATCTTTGTCAGTTCTGAAAGAAATAACGCAATCATGAAAATTGATGTCAAACACCAGTGTCTCAGTGGAATCCTAAACGCGTCTAAGATCACATAAGTTTCTTTCCATAATTACCCCATTTCGAGTTTTTACAACAACTTGATCACTACTTCCAGTGTTCATATACACAATATAACGCCTTCCTGCAAGTTCTTCTTGTATAGCTTTTGGAGGTAGGGGCTCCTCTGAAAAATTCGTTGGATTATTCAAGATGTGTCTTGAAGGGTACCAAAAAAGTTCTTATTGAGAGCAACTTGAGTGAGAAATTCTCCCAAATTGGGAAGGAAAACAGATTGTAGGCGATGAACATGAGTCATTGTCTTGGAATCAGCTTTAAACACCAAGACTTTTTTCTGGTTTTTTTTTAGTTGGACCGAGAGGGAAAGACAGGAAGAAAACTTTCTCAAACTGGAGTTTAACAGGGAGATTCAACTGACGGTGCTGAACAACTGTACGCAACTTATAACTGACCATTGTGGAACTGTTCAAGTGCAAAAGAGGTGTCAGCTATACTGTACTTACATATTCAACATTATTAATGCAACACAGCTCGCACTTGGTAACAACGGTCTGTTGTGAGTTTTCATCAACACCCTCCTTCTTAGGTATCTCACCCAGATTAATCCAGAGCAAAGAAGAACCAGGTGACAATCCACGTAAGTTTGCAGCTGTAAACAAGAAGTTGAATGCATAAATTGATTGCTTAATGGGGGAAAAAAAAATATTGAGAGTGCCTACAAGCATCATGTAAAGTGAGCAGCCTTAAAGATACACTGGCAGCACCAGGAGTAACAACTCTTTTCAAATTCCGTGCTGATTGAGTCGGCCCACGGGCAGTCTGATCACTGGCCACCGGTGGGGCAGATGTAGAATGTGAGGCAGCGTGATGTGCAACTGAAGGTTTTTTGGGAGAGGGTGCCCTGACCGGGGGTGCTATGGCCGCCGGTCCCATAAGTAGGACGCCGGGCTTGGCGCCAGGCTGCAGCGCCACAGCCAAAGTATCAGCCGCAGTTGCAGTTGCGGCCGCGGCGGCCGTTTGGGCCGCAGCAGCAGAAGCTGCCATGGCCGCCGTAGCTGCAGCGGCAGCGGTGGCCATGGCAGCCAGGGCCGAGGGGTTCATTATGGGATTGACGAGGGCTGGCCGTGGTGCTGGCGCCTTGTTTTTTACGGCCAAATGCAGAGGTTGGCCAGGGTTCCCGTGAGGTTGGTTTGGCGTCGACATTTACAAAGTATTTTGTGTGCGTGAGGGTGAGTTGGGCGCTGTTGATTATGGGTGTTCCTGGAGGCTGTGGGTACTCAAAACGAACTAACGACCCACGGTGTCACACAAATGAAAGGAACCGATGAGCGTTCGTTGTTGTCAGCGTCCTTGGTGTTGGACTTCACAGGAAGTTTTTGGTTTTTTTTGATTTTTTCGTTTGTTCTTTTCTGTGTTGGTTCCCCTTTCTTTTTTAAGTTTCCCTCGCTTTTTTTAGTTTCTTTGCCTTCGTTCTCGTGTCGGGTTGATCAACCATGTTGTGTGTCAATTGACTCAACCCGAACAAGGGGAAATAGAAGGCACTGAGAGTTCAAGAGAACGGTGCCCTAGAAACCAGTGTCATTTGCTCTCAATAGAGTCTCCACGACAAGAGGTACCGGGCGGCCATCGGGGTCCCTGGCGGGTGCCAAGGAAATACGTGACAGTGAGAGAAAGGCGTTTGGTGGCAGTGGAGGGAAGAAGGTGTCACAGAGGTGGCTGGCGCCTACTCTCGTAATATGTAGCATTGTGCAGCGTGGATCCTGCAAAGCTTCTTTGAACACTTCGGCTCCGCCAATCACAAATATAGACTCCACAGTGGGGTGCCTTGAACCTCCAGCCAATTGGGAAAGAGCTTTGTCAAGACTGGGCGCAACACTAGCCCCAGTGGCTTGCCTGTAAAACTGTTAGTACAGCCAAAGGAAAAGGTTCGATGTACCATGTCACATCTCTGGAAAGAACAACGCATACTCGGTTTGCAAGAGGTTTTTGGTTAATAGCACACCAAGTCTTCCTACCCATTATTACAGCATTATGACTTCCAATATTCATTGTGTAGGAAGTAAGAAGTGAGAAGAATCTCAACTCGTCTTACGATTTGTGAGTTTTGCAGGAAAAGAAAATAGTACTAATAAAACGCAACACCCACGAGGAATGTGCCACGGTAGTTGATTGTTGTAGCCAATTCCGTCATTCAAATCAACAGCGGCAATGCACGTGTAGTTCGGAACGTGCAGATCTTATATACCGCGTTACGTAGGTATCACTCGTTAGATCGCAAAGTACTTTGTCTCAGTGCCAACACCTCCTTGACAACAGTGTCGGGAGCGCCGCTGCCGTTCATGACCGTTGCCATCAAGATCCGAATAGTGAATAAAAATCGAAGAACACCGGCGGAGAGTATCCGGAAATATCTTGGCAGATGTCAGTATCAAATTAAACTGCCGGCGGGCAATTCTGTAAAGGAAAAAAAAAAATACCGATTGTAGGTGGCACGAGGCGTTGGGACGGTGATACAAATGGGTGACGATATATCCATCGAGATCTTGAAGACTGTGTTTCACTTGCCGATAAATGATGCCGCTCGTAAACTTGGAGTGTGCCCCACTGTGTTGAAGAAGATTTGTCGCAAGAACAACATCCCTCGTTGGCCGCATAGGAAGGTTTGTGGCGCTCATCTTTTTTGTATCACACTAAGCCAGCGATGCGGTGAAGATTAAGTGCATTGAGCGGCTAATTGCTGAGTTGGAGGATCGCCTCAATAAAAAGCCTGACTCGGATGAGCGACTTCAATTGGAGATTGCAACATTACACAAGAAGAGGGATTTTCTGATGAAGCATCCAAGCATGTTGGGTAATACATGGACATTGAATCAATTTCCTTGTAACAACAAAAACCAAATGTTTCATAGGGAGGTCGAGTTTTCAAGAGGATTCAACAATTCAAGTTACACCAGAGGTTCAGACCACCCCATCTGTAGATCCAGCAAACTTTCCATCTGCCTCAAATCCATCTCCTGCAAGTAGTTCTGTTCCAACATTGCCTCCAAACTTACTCCCACATACACCAATGATGCCATTTGTTCCGGGTCTTGGCCTTCCCTCAACCGGAAGTTTCCCGCCAATACCGCATATGCTCCCATTGTCAGATAGAACACCGGAGAACAAAATTCTGAGCCAATTTCTCAATCCTATGGGCATATCACCTCAGGAGCTTCTGGCAGCGTCCGAAATCATATTCAAAGATGAAGTGTGCCTCACTAAAGCAAATTTCCCCATTTGATTTACATTTGCATGTAGGCAAACATGTTGTATACTGCCACGCCCACTCCCTTGCGGCCATCCGAGACCACTGAATTTAGAGGCAGACTCGCACATTGCCGCGACTTGACAAGACATAAACCCTCTCGATTTAAGCCGTACACCACATCAGGCACCATTATCGAGTAGGATGAAGCTTTTCCACGCTGAAGTCAAATGGGCACCGTCACCGACCACTGGTCGAGTAGTCAATTTCCAGGAAAACATCTGTTGAACAAAAGAAATAACAAAGTCTTTGGGGTCGAGAGTGAACCCGCACTAGGCTTTTTGTACCAAAAGAGCAGATGTTTCCATCCACCCACGACTGAGAACAACACTGATTCACCACAACGAATTTTTTAGTGTGAGTCCCAAAAGTAAAAAAACAACGGAATGGTTTGGCTTTAAGAAAAAGTGCTAAAGATAAGAACAACATCTGGTTTTTATTGGACGTTTCAGTCAAAAACCAGCCACACAAACAAAAAACGAAAACTATCATCAAAATCAAACGAAATGCACTGGGTGCGCCAGTGGATAAACTTGTTTTTTGTTGGTTGTTTTTATTTTTCATTCATTATGCCGTTTTTTGACTGAAACGTCCAATATTTAGAGATTTATTCCTTTGGGCTTATTGATACACCTGATGGCACTATATTTGCATATGAGGGTATCACGTAATGAGTCAAGCCTGATACACATAACACGTTTAGTCGATGGATTTGGAAGCACGTAC
>JAHLWZ010001084.1:0-20728 GCA_020536535.1 Pelomyxa schiedti | reverse complement strand
CCCAGCTTGAGTTTGTACAGGATGGTGGTTTTGCCGGCAGCGTCGAGCCCAACCATCAGTATCCTCATGTCCTTCCTCCCAAGTCCTGAAAACAGCTTGGCAAACACTGACCCCATTTGTTGGATTGGTTGTTTCTTATTGTTTGTCCTTGCTTGATTTTTATTGCTTTGTGTTCTTGCTTTTGTTGTTGGGTTTGCATTTTATCCTCCACTTATTAACGGAGGGATCATAACAACGAAGTGCCCACGTTGACCCTTTTTTTTCCGTTTTTATCATAATATTAAGGATTCACGGAATATGGCCTTCATCACTGACCATTGTTTTGTCGTTGAGACAAACAGACGGGTACATGCCTCCGCAAGCAAAATTTTATTTCATTTATAGGCGGTAGGGTGATCAAGGGTTCCGGGGAGTCAGCCATGGAAAAGCCTCGGTGTGCACTCTGTCACCAGTCTTTGCAGCACTGGTGTCCCGTAGGGGGCTTGGGTGTGTGATTTCGTGTATCTTTTGGAAGTCATCTCCGTGATAAGTACTGGACAGTTTTCGAACTAAAGGGAACGAAATGAGCCTAGAAAAAAAGAGCATCGGGTAGGGGTGGTACCGCGTGGAGAGATTGGACTGAGTGAGTAGTAAGATTTCTCAAGAGTATGGTAGCTCTTGTCACCCGAAGCCGCACGCATCAGGTCGAAATTGCGTGATGTGGCAGTAGGCTTCCATTTTAGATCAGCAGCAGCTTTCATAGTGGCTTCCATTACTTGCTTCGTTCTTAAGGAGGTTGAGACTCATTTGTGTATTAAACGGTGAGGGCACACAATTTTGGAGGCGGGGCATCCTTATCCATGAATATAGGCTTAAAGAACTTGTCGTGATCGATAGGACCAACTGTTGCCCACTTCTTCATAGCAGCTTTCTCTTTCTTTGCTGTGTCAAGTTTTTCTCGCCTGCTAGTGTGTGAATTGTAAGAAGACAATACAAGTAGATTACAGTTTTTTGTTTTCTTCAGCTCGCAGTTCATGTAATTTGGTTGGCTTTAACAGTGAAGAACTAACTGATACTGTGGTAGTGGTGGTAGTAGATGCAGTGGCAGCTGTTTCCTTTTCCGTATGGGTGATAAAGAAAAGAGGAGGGTAGATACACACAGGTTGGTCTGCCACAGGGGGTTTTGTTGGGCTTCGGGGAGATTGTACAGGTCTTCTTGGGGTCGTTTGTGTGGTTGGGCTCCTTGTTGGAGCAGATCTGCGGGGTGTTTTTGCTGGACTGGATGATGAATTTGATGTCACCTCGCGTGTAGTTGTAGAGGAAACGACGGGTTTCTTTCCTCCTGAAGAAGTTGTGGTGGTAGTGGTGGTGGTTGTAGTTGTTGTATCTCGCCTGGAAGCAGAGGTTTTAGCGGACTTTGATGGCGTTTTTGCACCCGAGGCCGCAGACAGTTTTGAGCTCTTCGAGTCTACAGTCTTTTTCTCAGTTACGCCAACTTTTGGTTCCTCTGCTTTCTCCACAACGGGCTCTGTTTTTGCAGGTTTGTTAGGGTCGGCTGGTTCCTGGGCAGGGTCAGTCTTCTCAGGCTCGGTCTTTGCCGGCTCTGGCGTCGAAACATCAACTTTTACTTCGGCGTCATGGTGGTCATCGTGCACCTCGGTTGTGGCTTGTTGCAAAGTTGTTGGGAAACGATAGAGGGAAACGAGGCAAAATACCTGTTGGTTCACTACTGGGTGTGTCCATCTACGTTACACAGCAAGATCGTTACACTACGACAATAAAATAATGGGGGTACTACGACACGCACCGTCGATTCCGGCTACAAGATCCGATGATTTGTTTCTTGATGTCGAATAAAATAATTTTTTTTTTTCCTTTGTTTTGTTATTTTGACTTTTTGGCGTTATCCTTTGCCTGCGTGTTTTTTGCTTCTTCCCCTTTCGTTTTAGACAATCTGGATTTCATGGAAGAACCATTTAATGTTGTGAAAAATAGACACCGGCGCTTCCTCCTTAGCACTAAGGGCCACACTATTATGTATGTACATAAAAGGTCAAACCTTCGTCATACGTTTTGTTTTTATTATTGTTTGTTGTTTCTTCTTGGGGAATTCCCTCTGACCTATATATCTTGCTTGGCCTATGGGTCTTGGTTTTGAACATGGTGCAAACCAGTATTGGTGGTTGGCTGGATTTCACTTGACGCACTGCTACCATCCACGTCATTTGGAGGTGCCGGGAATGAAAAGGTACTGAGCTCTACATCGCCCGTTGGAGATGGAATAACGGCGGCGATGTCTTTTGCCTCGTCAATACACTCGAGTGACAAATAGGGGTTGCCGACAACAGGTCGGAACTTCCATCTGAAAGTGGGGATTAAATTGACAGGTATAAACAAACTTTGGAACTCACGCAGTGTAGGTGTAAAACACGAGGGCAGCAAGCTCGTCAAATACGGGCTTTACCCACAAGTATTTATACTTCAGGGAGTATTCCAGTACATAGAGAATAACGACCCGGCAATACATGTACGCAATGACAGAGAGGTAGAATCCACGGAATAACGCCATCTTTTTAAGATTCACGGCAGCTTAAGGATTGTCAGAATTATAATTGCATATTTTCAGCTAGAGGGGAAGGTACCTTTGCCATCAGTTTGTGCGGCAACCTTCAAACTTGTCATGGACCACACAACAGGTGCAAGCACAGCAACACAGCATACTATGTCAATGCCACGGAAAATGAAAACCTGACTTTTGGTCAAAAGTCTCAACCAAGTGTAAATAAAATATTATACCCAAAATCTCCACAACATCAATCCCTCTTCAGTTTGCTCAGTTATTACAAGAGCAATGTTGTCTAGTATTTGTAGAGGGATGACCACCATCAAAATCTTTTTGTCTTTAGCACTCAAGTAAGGCTTCAAAAACTTCCACCCTGATCCAATGAGCACTATGAGCACAAACACAAACGAACCCTTAACACTTGGGGAGATAATTTAGGGTTGGAAAGTAAGTGGGAATGGGTACGTGAGGAATGCATAATATGGTATAGCCCAGCCACCACTTACACCATGTGTATCTTGGTAGTGTAATTCAATTGCCTCAAATGTGAGTGATAACACTTTGAGCACGACGAGCGCACTCATGAGGTGATGTAGTCTATTCCTGTTATTTCTGGAAGAAATCACTCTGTGTTCCTTGAAAGCATGGGAAGACATACCCCTTTCTGAAAACAGTCCAGAGCCAGAGACCTAGGCATAATAAATAAACTCCCACCATCGAGCCATAGAATATTGGAAGTGGCCAACTTCCAATTGACAAATAGCTGGTCTTTCCATTGCGTACGTTATACTCCGTCAAAATAACCTTTACAGGGGCGTTATTTTTTGGTAAAAAAGAAAAGCTAGAACATACGTCAAAAGTGACTGTATGTAGCCCCTTGTTTCCAATGTAACACTGATTCTCACAGTTGATGAAAAAGGTTTGATACATTCCCTCTTGGGAATCTGTGACAACGCGCGTGAAATTTCTAGAGGAAAAGCAGGTCACAGGTAGATTTCGTGGGGTTGAGTTGGCGATTTCACTAACGAGTTTGGTTTTACAGTAACTAGTTTATCTGTGTTGTGAAGTCCCGTCTCTCTAAGAAGAGCACAAAGTTGTTTCATTGGAACAGCCAGAATTGATTCCATGGTTTGCACTACTTGCTGTTGGGAAAATGAGAACCAACGGTTCCTCTCAAAAAAGGAATCAAAGAAGCCCTACCACAACAAACCCGCATGTCGCATTCTTCTCGCTCGCTTGGAACTTGTAAACACGAAGGTCATACACTGCATCCGATGCCATACCTTGAAAGAAAAAAAACCAGTGAGCCAACAACACCAACAACACTCTTTCACCCTTTTGCTTTCAAAGAAGCAAAAGGCGGGCGAGCAAAATACACACCAAACTGGTCGACTCTGAAGGCGCACCTGTCATCGTTGGTCACCTTGAGGTGGTTCACCAACCCCAACGCCGGCCCTATGCACGCCAACAGCACCGACAGCCCCACGGCGACTTCGACCGCACGCAACACGTTCCGCATCGCACGGCGAGTTTGTTGTTGGTAATTTGTCTGTTTAGTGAATGAATCATCAGACTCAGAATCGCGTGAAATTAGGGAACGCAAATTTCCAATTCAATGGAGTTGTCGTGCTATGGGTATGGGGGTGCATTGTATTGTTTTGGGGGGCTTCGTTTGGAGAATGATAAGTGGAGTGAGTGCCTGGTTGGAGTGATTACTGGTGAGTATTTGGTGACTGTGTTTCCTTGTGTGCATCGTCTGGGTTTCCCAGTCAATAGCGTTGAGAGGGTGGAACCTGGGTTGGTGGAGCTCGCGTGGTTTGTGATTGCTGTAGATGTGATGATGGTTGTACATGTTGTGCTTGCTGGCTCATCTTGGCGTGGTGCAGTGCTTGCTGCTGCTGTAATACAATTGCCGAGAGGTGCTGGTGCACTTGCTTTGCCCAGTCGTCAGTTCCAGGTCTGGTGAAAGATCAATGAGGGGGCAAATGAGAAGGGAAAGACATACTGGCAAACTGTACGATAAATAAGCTCCTCTTTGGTAATGTTCTGTGCAACAACTTCCAGGGTATCCATCACAACACTTATGTGATTGGGGTGCGGTTTATCTGTGCGTGAGCCACGGTATGACCACAGGCCACTGAGAAGAGAAAAATCAAACTAAAAGCTACTAAAATACGTGTACAAACCTGTTTACATCAAAAGCACACTCGACGATACTCGGACTTGGCTGTAATGATTGAATGAAATCCCAATCCGTTTGGGGGAAGTTTGCTGTCCTCAATTCAACATCCTGGTTCCCCCCTTTGCAAGTGAAATAATACTTCCTTTGGTTTCGGTCAAAGGTGAACAAAAAAGGTGTGACTCTCACCCTTTCTTTGGCTTTAGACCAAAATCAATTGTCCAGTGGGTGGTATACTTCCATTTAAACATGGTGGGATTGGAAAATGGAACATCTTCTCATTTTTTACGGTATGAGAAAAAAAACAAGGAAAAAAAAGATGGGGTGCAACACACAAGCTATGTTTGGTGCAAAAATGACTCCATCAGTCCGATGGAATCTTTTTCCTTTGTCATTGAAGAATTTCCCGTGCCTGTGGTCCTCAATTTGTGAAAAAAGAGCGCTGATATATGTTAGCCAGAGGTTATAAAATTCGATATACCCTAGAGCACGCTTCTCTGTGAATGCCTTCCCTGCTACAAGAAATGGCTGCTGGGCGTTTGTTGGTCCGTCACCTAAGCCGACTCTTTGGACTTCAATCATTTGTTGCCTAATCACTTCCAGCCTAAAAAATATGTAAGGGGATACAGCTGGTTGGGCATACCTATCCCTAAGTACTTTTGAAACCTGGCTCTCCCCAAGGTACACAAGCACATCAAACACCATAAACATTGCCCGCCACGGGAAGAACCCAGGTTTGCAATTGCGTACTAGCTCCCCATCGAGAATCGTGGCACCAGCTGCATTGGTAAGTTTATTTTCCGGATTAGAAAAATTAACCATTAGGTTTCTGGACTTCTGCTAATCTAGGAAACTGCACTTCAAGAAACTCGAATTTTCTTGAAACAAAGTACACATGACCGTGGTAAATCATCAAGAAATATCTTGTTCGCGATAAGTACGTTACAAAGTCATTTGGGAGTTTACCTTATCCCGTCAGTCTTCTCAGAGACCCAATACTCCTTCCGCTGAATCCAGTCAAAAGCCATCCTTGTGAAATTTACTGGCATGGCCCCAGGAAATGTAGCTTGAGGACAGGAGGGAAAACAGCTCAGTATTTGAGCACGCAGCTCCTCAGTGGTGGCTTGTGAGTTTACAGGTTGCATGGCAATATCACCAAAGTAGTGTGGATCAGAAAACTTCATCCACTGCCCAAGGAATTGGCTAATGAAGTTCCAAAAGGAACTGGAAACCTTCAAGAAAAAACTTATGTAAATTAAAGGGATTGCATAAAACGTACCTTCTCAGACATCGGGGTATTGTCATTACATTGAGAAACCATTTCTGAGGTGAACTCTACTTCAAATTCCAGTGACACTGTGGGTTCCTTGTTCGGTTTTTTTGACTCCACTTCAGTCATATCAACAACCCAAAAGGAATTCTTAGCAGTATAGGTGGTGCGTCTTCTACGCCTGTTGGACAAACAATCTTCTGGAGGTCTTTCGGGAAAATCTTGTTGTGCTTTTTTTTTTTTTAAAAAAATGAATTTTTTCAAGAGTAAGGAGGCTCTACGTGTTTCTTCAGACACAGATATTCTCATGTCATATCCGAGGGCAGTCTGAATTACTCGATTTGAGACCACGCGCTTTTCATTCACACTCCTGACTGCAAGTGTAGCAGGATCGCAAACATACCGTAAATTGGATCTTCCCTCTGACCTTCCCTCTGCAAAATCAATTGATGTTAAAAAGGTTGTCGAAAGCTTTTTTCTTACCAGTTGGCTGTAGAAATGTAACATCATCACTTTGGCTCATTGCATACTCTTTACAGCCAACCAACTGCTCCATTAAAATTTGCATGAAATCAAACTCTCCTCTGTCATGCACCCCAGGTGTGAATGAATGGCCGTCTGTAAAGAAAACCAGAAGAAGGGGGGTGGTGAACTAACGCATCTAACCCGGAACTACAAACCCCAGTGCCCCAGCCTTACTTCCACTTCACAGTTACCCTGTGAAGCTGAAAAGGCATTCATTAATTCTCGTATTTGACTTGATCTGTCCTCAACTTTACTGCATGCAATGAGGGAAATTTAAGATACGGTTTATGGAGGTACCCTCTGCCGACTGTTGCTGCAGTGTTTTGCATGTTTTGCATACTTTGCATGGTTTGGGCAAGGCTGAACCCATTCGTGTGGCTTCCAGGTTGCTGTGGTACTGTTGCTGGTTTTTTGCGAGGGGGACCAGTTGGGGTTACACCGTCTTGCTTTGGAGGTGGCCGCTGGTGGGAAGACCCTGGGCGCTGTGGTGTTGTGGTGGATGAAACAGAACGCCCAACCACTTGTTGGGGACTAGAACGATTCATGGACTGTGGAGGAGAGGGGGACGCTGCCGCAGTATTCTCGGGGGCATGAGTATGTGACGGATTAACTACTTGTGTTCTTGTGTGCTGACTCTGCCCAGGCTCCTGTGGGATGGTGGGCCGCTGTTGCTGGACTTGGGGCGGATAACTAGGCGGTGGAGAGTTGGTGACCGTGGGAGGTACTGGAGAGGACGGGCTGGAAACAGAGACTCCGTTCGCATTACCCGCTGCAGCGTTATATTCCGGGTTGTAGGTGTTGAACTCAGGCTCGTAATCGAATTGAGACGCGCTTTGCGATGTCGTGGGGTGCGCTGTGGCGTTGAACTGCGGCGAGCTCGTGTCCTCTGTTCCCCCCATCGGCACGCCCTCCGCGGGGTAAGTGGCGCCCTCGTTCTCCTCTCCATCGTAACTTCCATCGCTATCATCTTCGCTGTAGAACGTCCCGTTATCGGCGTTTTCAGTGGCGATGACGTTGTTGTGCATTGCCGACGCATCGTTGCTGTCGCCGTTGGGATCTTCTGCGTCGTCATATACGGCCGGCTGCGGTGGCGACCGAGATCTTTTTGGCGGTGAGTATCCCGACATCGCAGGTTTGAAAAAGAAAGGGAAAAACAAGGAAGGGGTCTCTGATCGGGGGGATTTCTTCATCGAAATGAGCTCTTCCTGGCAAAAGATTTTCAGTGGCAGCCAAGCAGGGGAGTGCTGTCACATTTTTGAGAGACAATTCAGAGATGTGTGAGTTCTGTGCCACGTGACATTTTTTCTTTCTTGGTTTCTTTATTTGTTGTTTGTAGACTTTTTTTTTTCATTAATCTCCTCCTTGTTCCATCACCTTTGTGTATGATGAGACGGCACAGCACAGCAACAGGGCCCACGCACCAGCACACAGGTGGCAGATCTCACAAGGCCACAGACACAGCAAGATCTGGGGGGAATGTGGGCACACCAAAGAAAAATGCCTCGAGGAAAGTGGCTAGTCGAATGACCTGGCGCCGTAAAATACGTGTCACTGCTGCCGTCGTTGCTTGCGTAATTTTGACTTGCTGCGCGGCGGAATGTGTGCTGTTGTTCTACCGAAGGTACCACCCCTACGTACAAGAGCAAGGCCACCCTTGCTTTGGAAGAATGGCGAGCCCAATGGACACTGATGAAACACGCTCCCCTCCAGTAATCTTGGCCCACAGGTTTGAGCCACTTACTCAGTTCTATTGTTAATTCTTGAACTCTCCCAGAGGCTCAAGAGCCTTGAATCCTGAAAATACCATCTCTGCTCATAGATCTGCTATTGGTTTCAACAACCCTCCAAAAAAAAACCTATAAAAACAACTCCAAGCACACATAGTCTCCTTTCGTTTTAGTATAACATCACAGACTTCCCTAATGTGCCACAATAGAAATGGGCGCCGACATCCTTGAGTTTGATGTCTCATTGACCAAGGTACGTATTGAAAGAGCCATGTCACCCGAATTTTATATTCTAAGGATGAGGAGCTTGTTGTTTTCCATGACTACGACAATATATCAGCCCTCACAAACACTACGGGGACCATAAGTGATTACACCGTTGCCCAAGTATTGTCCACTTCAAATTGGTGAATTACTATTACTGAAAATCTCAACAGTTGGCAAACTTGGATGTAGCGTACTGGTATACCCCCGACTATGGCCTTACTTACCCTTACAGGGGCAGTGGTCAGTCTTTATTGTCTATCTATACCACATTAAATACCTTTGTAGGGATGACAATACCAACTCTACACCAATTTTTGGCAGTTTTTGAAAACTCTTCTGTATTCTTCAATATTGAAATCAAAGTTGCTTTGCATGCACTTTTTTCCCTTTTCCAATGCAATTGAGACAGGGATACGACAAAACATCTGCTTTGAAACTTTATGAAGTTCTGGAGGATTTCCCAATGTTGAAAGACCGTCTTACCGTGGTTGCTGTAAGCTGTGATGTCATTAACTACTTCCGAAGGCTATCAGGTAACCTTTTTACAATGAAGTAGACCAACAAAGACAGGAGGAAAGTACGCAACAGCCAGTTGTGAAACTGAAGTTGTTATGCTACTGATGACCTCATTTATGCGTTTGTCGGAAGTGTATTACTGGATGTTCCCACCTCAGGCTAATTGCTGGGAACTTCCTCAATACACTGGAAGCATCACTCTTGGTAGGATCCATTTGAAGGCGATTTAAGCCCATACATAATACTGCTTTCTGTGTCACACATACCCTCTACTACAGCACATCCTGCACTTATTTCCACTGTGAGATCTCTGTACAGTAGTGTCTATTTCTTCGTGGTACTTCAATACCATTTCTAAAAGATATGAACATTCTTATGCAGGTAAATAGTGAAGATGAAATGCGTTACATTTACAATATTGGGGCTGACGGCCTTATAACAGACAGAGTTGATGTTGCACATCACCTCTTAGAAGGTTTATGTTGTTCTTTTCTCGAAAGAGCTTACTTACCTCTTCACACAACTCTTTTAAGAAATGGGATGGAAGACTAAGATATCACAACCACCCAAAACGCAGTACTATCTTCCTATTCCAAAGCTCACACGAGGTTGCCACATATCTTCACAATACTGCTGTGCCTCATCTAACGTCACTCCCATTCTTCTAGATCACACCTGCACCGGGATGTTGTGTGGTGTTCTGAACCCAATTGTTGCCATCGTACCCCCCATCGTGGTGATGTGGGGTATTGTTTCTATCGTCGTTGCGTGTCTTGTCAACATTGTTCTCTTTGCCCTAAAATTTTGAAAAAGAACCGGCCAAACCCAAAACAATCCCCTGTCACTTGAAAGGGCAGTGGCTTTGTGTATTACTTTTTTCTTCTTATTGTTGGTGTAATTTCAAGGGGAATTGAGGCGGAAAACAATGGTGCTGAGGTTGTCTGTGCTGCCTTGCAAAAATGCTTTTTGCGTGGTTAGGCCTAATAGAAGTTGTGAGGAAGGATGCATACCTGTGTCTCTTAGTGTGGTGGCTGCATCAATGGCATTTTCTCTGTTTCTGTGGGGTGGGGTTAGATAGAAGGGACAAGAAATTCCCGTCAAGGAAAACCTGATAATATTGACAGCTTCTTGGGAGGAGATTACATCCCATACACCGTCACATGCTAGAATCAGGTACTTGTCAGTGGGTTGTAGTTGTATAACAGATATATCTGGAACAGCGGATATGGTGGGCTTTTCAAATATGTTACTAAATATAAGGCGCCATGCTAATTGGTTAATTACTTTATAGGCACAGTCACCCAATGCACGTGAAAGTGCGAGCTCGCCAAAAACACGACCTGAGACATTTAAGAAGGATTTGGGTAAGTGAAAAAGATTCCAACCGTTGACAGTCACAAACCCTCCTAGTTATTGCCAAGCAAATGTGCAGTAAGTTAGTAAGATTCAAAGATTAGCTCATTTTTTTGATTTGACCTTTAAATACCTGATCTTAGAATTCGTCTCATTTCAGAAGGAGTCTCTGGTTTGTGGTCTTCTGAGAGTTCAACAGCTGTATCATTTCTACACAAAACAGCCCGCGAATCTCCCAAATTAGCAATGTACAACTTGGTAAAGATCAATCGATTTTATTGCATGGCATGAAACCTTACCTCTCCAGTGGGTAAAAGTAATGCAATAATTGCTGCACTTCCGTCTGCCAGCTTACAATACCCAATTTTACTTTGACACTGAACACAATTACGAAATTAAGGAAGAAGTGCCTTGTTACCTGGTCAAAAGCTGTCCAGATTGCATCACAAACATCTCCGTGGCCTGTGTTGCGTGTGAGGTATGATTAAAACTCAATTTCACGACTACTTAAGCTGTGCTTTTCTGATAATTCCTGAGCCAGCAGACGAGGCAACTCTCTGCAGGCAAATTGGGGAACTGTCACCCCACTATGTCCATCAAAAATGGCAGCGAGATGAAAACTGCACGAATTGAGTGGGTCACTGAGAACCACAGTGGCATCTTGCATATCCGGCCGCTTTCCGCACATACTGGCCCACCCAGCCTGAAAGGAGTGGGTCGAACTTCCGATAAGGGATATACCTGAACTTGTGGGACAAAAGGGGGATCATTCGAGAACTGCCTGGGATCTATAAAGGAAGGAAGTGGCTCCGCACCTATGTTCCCCTCCACCCAAACATATGGCACAGGAGGAGGCATTATTGTAGTGGTTACAATAAAAGGAGGGAACTAGATTGGATCAGTAAGTTTCATTCATCGAGGTCAGGTACCTCTTTCAATTCATTGTGATCAATATGAAGCTGCCCTAGGAAGTTCAGTAATGATAAATTATTTCAAAATCCTATGATTTATGGGACCGAACCTAAGGTGGAAATTTTCCCCAAGAAAGGAGGTATTACTTTAATATTATTGTTGCTTAAATCGAGTTCTGAGGAGTGTAAAGGAAATGATGATAAAACAAAAGTGTGACCTCTTAAATCACTCAATTTTGTGATAGACTCCGGAATTGTTGTGAGTGCATTGTGTGAAAGATTAATATCTTTTAGTGTAGTGACCTCGCATAAAAATGTAATCTTTACCTCCATTAGAAACAAAACAAAGGTAGTTTCATACATCAGGGATGATATTGAAGGTAAAGTCCACAACTTCAAGTTTTTGCAAGCAGCCTATGTTCATAGGCAAGTTCTGAATGCCTGTGTTGGCCTGAATATTGAAGTAGGTACCATAGTAAAGCCAAGTGATTTTACCATATACAGTTTCTTTAGAGAAGGGATTGCTAGAACAACTGCAGGTACGCACCGTAGGGGGTTCCCAGAAAGAAATAAAACTGCAGAGTGGTTAAATGAATGAGTGATAGTCTCAAGCACAGCAATAATGATGCAACATAGAAAAAACCTTGTAGAGATGTCAGGTCCGCCACAGACCCGGGAAGAGTAGTCAGCTAACGCTAATTTAGAACAAGAAGAGGTGGAGGGGAAAGTGGAACCCTGTTGTAACCGAGGGAAAGTATCTGGAGGTTACTCAAGCAACTTATTGATGCTGGAATAAACGCTAACTGATTTCCAGAGAGGTTGAGATTCAGAAGCTGCCTGACATTAGGAAAAAGTGTGTCATGCAGTGCCTTGATGTTGTTATACGCCAGTGACAGACTCCTTTTTTGTTGCTCAGACCTGGCAGAGTGACTTATGACTACTAACCTCAAATCTCTGGCGGCGTCTAGAGTTATCGAAAAATCAGTTATGGAATTTTTATTCATTGCAAGTGTCTGTAAGTTCCCCTCCTTAATATGAACTGGGCCTTCCACCGAGTTTGAACTCAAGTTTATTTCTGTCTGGAGAGTATTAGTGGCACGGTAGGATTGCAGCCACAGCTTCTTGTCGTACCGTTAGTACAGGAATTGTAGGAAAAGAGTGAAAACAATTAGAGTTCAGCATGATTGAAAGCACAGGAGACTGT
Organism: Pelomyxa schiedti; assembly: GCA_020536535.1. Taxonomy (NCBI): domain Eukaryota; phylum Evosea; order Pelobiontida; family Pelomyxidae; genus Pelomyxa; species Pelomyxa schiedti. The sequence continues at coordinate 8,234 of JAHLWZ010001084.1, read as the reverse complement.
AGCATTTCCGTAGGGAGCATAGAGATGCTATTGGAGCTCAACTCAGCAAGCTGTAGTTTTGGGAGGTGGGCAAATGATACAGGGATGCTGACTATGTTGTTGGACCACAATTGGAGTGTTTTCAATCTTATTCATGTTTGTTGTTACAAAGGATAAATGTCATTGAATACGATGTTAGACTGCTGATAGAGGCAGGCAGTGTAGAAAGTTTGTTATTTGCCACATTCATATCACGTAATAATACGAGATTGCCTATTTCAGGAGGCAGTTCAAGCAATTCATTTTTCTGGAGGGAAAGCGATAGCAAGGCAGTAAGCATGCCTTCTCTTGGTAAGATTGTAACTATTGCAAGGGAGCAGGCATAGTCTTTTACCAATTTGGGGAGGCAGAATCTTTAGAGAATTTCTTCTCAAGTCTAATCTTGAAAGATTTAGAATAATCACTCAACCTCAAATTTAATCAAATGAGAGGATGTTTAAGAGGTAGCATACTTATTTAAGTTGGTAAGAGTTTGAATTTGTAGCGGTATCTCCCTCAATTCATTCGCACATATCGTCAATGCAGATAGATTTTTCATTGCACAAATCTTTTATTGGGAACTTTGCTGGGTGAACAGAATGGCATACAAGAAAATACATTCAGTGGAAATGTTGCAAACTTATTATGCGAAAGATCCATCTGTCAAAGAAATTAGGGAGAGTTGCAAGTAGTAGAAGGCTTACTTCTGTGCAATGAAGAATGGGTAAATCGGTGAGAGAATTTAACAATAGTGCAGAAGTTTGCAAGGTGGTAATTTGTGTAAGTCCAGTGGGAAGCTTTTGGGAGTTTAAAAAAATACCAGTGACTTCCATCTACAACAAAAATAAAAAGTTACCACAGAGAGCTTGTTCCAATTAACATCAAGGGTTCTCAGATTTGGAACCCCAGACCAATCTTCGGGAAGTACTTCTATTTCGTTTTTTCTGAAGTAAGATGAGAAGAGGAGAGTGTAGTGAGGGAAAACCCCAAATCCAAGTAGAGGAGAGTGGGACAGACGACTTGGGGCAGTACTTTTAGTCTATTCCCAAACATCCTCAGTGACTGCAGTTGCGTAAATAGCCAGATTTCCTTTGGTATTTCCTATGAGTACTGGTCAGAATTTTCAGCAACAAAGGGAATAAGAACAGTGAAATGGTTTCCACTAAGGTCAATCATTGTAACTACGGAAAAGGCATTGGGGTCGACTCGTATTGTTTCTGGTTTACCAAGGTTCTTTTTTTTTTTTAAAAAAGAAACCAGAGCCACTAATTGTAACTGCATACCCTAGATTTCAAAGCTATCCTGTTCCCATTAGCTGCCCATGGATGTGCTGACGCAGCAGCAGAATTCATTGCTATTTGGAATTATGAAAATGAATAAGAGGGAACAATCAGATGAGTGCCCCAGAGGAATTGTGGAAGCCAACAATAACAACAACAATCATCCAGAACCCAAAAATATGTGACACCACACCCACCCACCCAATGTTTCATCCGCCTCCTTCGACTTCTTGTATTCCATGCAAGTGAGCAAGTGCCTGTCAAATTGGGCAGCAGTCGCCGGGTATTTCACCATCCCGCCCCTGCCTCCCGCTCCCGATCCAGCTCCCTCTCCCCCTGGTGTCCCCTCCAGCCCCCCCTCCCCCTCCCCCACCTCCCCCTTCCCGGTCCCGCTCCCTCCCCCACCACTGCTCGCACTCCCATCACTCCCTCTGGAACTGGTTCCCTGGCTCGTGCTAGTGCTCGTGCTCGTGCTCGTGCTCGTTGTGGTTACAGCGGCAGTTGCAGCCTGGGGGGCGGGAGTGGTGGCCGCGGCAAGGAGCACGGGCGGCGCCGCCTGCTGTTTCCTCGAGGGCGTGGGGGAAGCGGGGGGCGAGGGCGCCGGCCGCGTGGGAGGCACGTGCGTGTGCGAGTGCGCCCTGGTGCTCCCGCCGTGGGCAGCCTGCTGCTGTGTTGGTTGCATTTCGTTTTCGCTCTGGCTCCACCTGTCGTTTCAACAACGTGAAATAGCGGAAACCAAAGAAGGAGAGGAAAAAAAAAACGAAGTTAGGTGTTGGGTGTCTTCTTTGTGCTTTTTTTTTTGGTTTTGGTTGGTGGTTTAGGGTGTGTTGTTGGGTGATATAAGTTACAGAATCATTTGCCACCAGCATCAGCATCAGGACCAACCTTTGTTGACACTTATGCTACTGGAGGCATCACGTGAGGATGGTACATTGGCACCACAGCCGATTTCCACCTTGGCGGATGCTACCATGTCCATCCACAGCTTTTTGTCCCCTTCGTTTTTGATAGTGGCCATGATTTGCTCTTGGCTCCCATCACTGCGGTTTAGTGTCAGAAGCACCCTCTGTGGGTTCTTTGAGCGCTCTAGTTTTGGGTTTGGTTTTAGGGTTGGCTATGGGAGGGATATTTTTGGTTTGGAGTGTTTGAGGTGGAATTCTAACTTTGCGCATAGAGGTCGTGTATGCAGACATCAGATATGTGATTGTATGATTTCAGAGTAAGCTTTGATGATATGAGTGAGGAAAGTAGAGATTGCGTTGCTCGGATGTACACGTCACTGAACAGTATCCATCTCACTGTCTGTGAGTTTTTTTTCTTGGTGAATTCTAGGTTAAAATTATGGCACAGACTTGACCAGAGGACCAATTGTCATCTGAAATGGCCGTCAGTGGAAGGGAGTGTTCGATTATTTCCGATTCAATAAGCAGTTTGCGGGTTGGTTTCACAATCTGTATAAGCCTTCCTTCTGGAGTGAAGAGCAGGTTCTGTAGTTCGAACATGCGGGCACTATTTTCTTCTTTTCTTTTTCGTTCTGTGATAAAATTACACGCCTCAAGGAAAGTTTTAGTAAGTGTACCGTTCACTTCGCTGACGAGTTGTGAGATCTTCTCCGCCGCGTTTTTAAGTGTGTTGTAATCTGGTTCCAATGGTGAGGTGTACCTGAGAATTTCCTAAGAGTATTTAGACTGTGATGTTTTCTGAAGCTATCCATACTCGGAGGAGGAGAGGATATTTGCATATCCTTTGCATTGGCTACGAGATGTGAGGGAATTAGATATGCCCTTGTAACATACTTTGGAAAGAAAGGTGACCAGGTCCAATTTCCTAAGTTTGGGATTTTTATGGGTTGTGTCCATGAATTTCTTGAATGGTTTCGACGCAGCGTAGAGCTTATTGTAAGTTGCAAGCTGCTGAGCGATGTTTGCACAATACGTTGAGTATACTTTGAGGTAACTGAGCTTTTTGGAAGTTGGTCATGGTCTCCAAGAGTTTCTTTTACCATTGAAACTAATGCAGTAGGAACAGATGCACCAGCAACAAGAGATTGTAGAAGCACTGAGTTGATCCCAGAAATACTTTCAATAGAGCCAAAAAGAAGAGCAATTTGGTCTTCTGGCAGAATTCGTTGTTGCTTCAACGGGTTGATGAAAACCTAAAGCACTAGTTGTCAGAAGTGTCTACAAGCAAGTGGGTGACCAAAAGGCAGTGAGATGATAGACCTCAATAACTAACTGCAAATCATTTACGTAAACTTTCTCTGTTTCAATGAGTTCAGTAACTGCCATGCCCTTTTTCTTGGAGAGTGCAGCATCTTCCTGAGGCTGCTCCAGGGTAGTCACCTGCGGAGATAATTCGGCGCTTTGTTGTGGCACTGTTTGTTGAGCGTCGATCTCCTGGGAAGGCGTGAAGACGGGAGGCGGTGGTGGGTTATATGCGGGAATGCTGAATATGTGAGCATAACTGTCTGGTACTGGTGGAAGAGGAAGTTGAGGAGGTATTAATTCACTTGGTGTCCCTGTCAGGAAAGGGAGTAAGGGAGAAATTGGGTGGGAGACTAATTGTATAATATGGAAAAAAAGTTACATTCAGTCACTATGGAAGATGGAATCCAGTAAAAAATACCGTCAGTGTTGCAACATAAAAGTTGGTCCTACCACAATAAGAAAGAGGGAAAAAAAAAGAAAATAAGGAACGTAAAACATTGTCAACAGAATGAATATGGACAATATCACCAGCACGGATAATAAAAGTATTAGAATCATCCGAATAGCCTTCCACAGCCTTTCCTATTTCTTCTCTGAGGGAGAGATTGCAAAAGGAGCAAAGCTTACCATGAAAATGTGGTAGCAGCATCATGGCCTCAACCTTGTTGGTTTGTCAACAAATGCTTTTGATTCCCATACTTCTAATCACGAAACGGGGAAAAGAAATCTACCTGTTCTTTTGTGTTGTTGATTGATTGGTGTGTCATATTACAAAACAAAACAAACAACTAACAACGTGCAGTCGCATCGTCCGCATCCCCGTCGTTCATTTTTCTCCTTACAAGTAAGATTTCGTGTTTCTTTTCATCCGATCAGTTACGCTAATACATCAAACAGCAGGCCTTTCAGAGTTCAAATCCCCTCGTTGCCAACCCCCTCTTCCTGTTTGAATCGTAAAGGAGTACTTGCTTGTTACAGCTTTTACATGTCATCTTCAAAAAAAAGTCACACATCATGACAGACTTGACTATAGTCACAACCAACTTCGTTTATGATTCTCCTAAACCCGGTTTTGGTTGATTGGAATCAGCGGTGGAGGCCGAAATAAGGCGTCTCTGTAAGCATTCCAAGGAAACTTGGAATTCAGGAATAGCATTCGTGCTGTATATAATCACTGGGTTGATGTTCCAGTTGTACTTCCTGCTCGCCGTGTTCATTTCTTATCCACAGAGAATAACCAATATTGCCTTGGGAATCCAATGTCAAATGGAAGACTCTGGCCCCATGGTTTCTCAAATGGGTACCATTCACCAATCCCCATTTTTCTGCCGTAACAGAGTTGCAACCAAGGATGCTCTGAGAAGGCACCACAGTAGTCGTTGAGGTGGTCATGACCACATGAAGCTACTTGAACGTCATGCATCTCCACAAGGGCGTCATAGAGCCCAGTGTTGAGCTGAAATAGTGATATGGCAAATGCAAAAGAATGGTGAGTACATTGGGGTGATTGCAGAAGAAACAAACATCTGGGCAGCAAGCTCTTTCCCCCTTCGTTCCAATACACACTACTTCATTCCATAATGCCATGTACTCATCTAGGGGAATGTGGAAGAACATCAAAGAGAAGAAAGGTGAAGCGCAGTTGAGGTTCCTTACTAAGTTTTGCCAGTTGGTTGCCAATGGTGTTGTGGTCATAGCGGTGTTGAGTTTGTGGTGCAAAGGCTTAATTGGGCGCTTTTCTAGTATGCTCCTATAAATGTCTGTGGGAGAAGATAGGTGGCATGGGAGATGCTTATTCAGAGTTTCTATCTCCCAGATCGGTGTTGCACACCGGTGGCAAATGGGAGGTAGAAGGAGACGAGTGTGGCTCTGGCGGTTTGTGGCTGTCCTTGCCCATGTTTGTTCGCTGCCAGCAGCGACAAGCCTACAAAAAAACCAGAAAATTCTTGATCTTCAATGAATGATTCGATTGGCTAGCAACCTGAGGTCTCATCATCATAGCGGCAGCAGTGGGCGCATACGCTTGCTGTGCGACCAGTGGCGAATGAATGATGTGCTGCTGGCAACCGTGAACAACGGAAACAAAAAAGAACCTGGATGTTTCACTGTATCCTTAAGATACCAACCCCATGTCAAAAAATTTGTGTGAGACATGAACAAATGATCAGGGTTTTTTGTTGATAATCAAAATTGTGGAGCTAGGGGCATGAGGTCATGGAGGTTGTATGATAGTGACTTGGCTACACGGAGTGCCTCCTTCTCAGGTACACAGCACACCATCCTTGTCCTGGATTTCATGAAGCACAGTGGAGATAACCGTGATACATTGGGGCACTTTATTGCCCTCAGTGCCATCAGCTGCTTGATGTGGCTGAGCACTGCTGTCAGGTCAGTGGGCTGGAATAGTTCGCAGTATTTATCCACAAGCTCATCAACGTAGAATTCCGCCGCTTGGGTTTGAGTCTGTTGTTGTGTATTGGGCGAAATGAGTGGAATTTTGTTTATTGAGTTTTGAGTTGTTTTTTGCTTTACTTACCGTGGAATTAACTACGTGTGATAGAATGTATGACACTAGAAGAACTCTGCAAATGGGTTACTAAGCAATCACATTAAAGGGAAAAGTCCTACTGTCGTGTAAGTCTTGGTAGTTGGACAAAGGTCTAAACACTGGTGAGGTAGAATTATAAGAAGAAAATTCGCATACAGAGTCTACAGTCCAGAAAACTTTTGGGGAATGTTGCACCAAATGTACACTTGATTGGGGAGTCCTCTGTGGAGGTGCAGTTGCTACGGAACAGTTAGGAACCAACCATTCGAGGAAAAATTGAACATTGTATATCCACCCCTTGAAGAGTATGCTGTGCAGTGAAACGGATAGAATTAATGTCATGAGACATAGGTAAGCTAAAGAGGGAAGTTAAATAAATAAAAAGAGACTCAAAACAACTTCGTGGCAACACATGTTTTCTGTAGAGTCTCTGAAGTAATTAAAGGTGAAATAATGGCAGCAATCTGTTCTATCCTTTTTTTCAAGAGCAGACAGATCAGAACTTGATGCAACCGAAAGGGAGAAACCTTCGCTGTAAGGCGGGAAGTAAACTAGCAAAGGTCTATGTATAGATCGATAGCCACTGCAGACGGCTGAGAAGTACTGTGTATGTGGCGGGTACTGGGCACAGTTGAAAATAAATAGCGGAAACACCAAGGCGTCATAACAATCACACCAAGCAACCAAGTCTGTAGGGTTGCATGGAAGCAGCTGCAACCATTCATACTGTTCTTTACTAAGATGCTCAGCATCATCGAATATCTTTCATTGTTCTTTGGTTGATTCAAAGATTCCACAATGCACAATTGCATACTACAAGGACAGGCTTTTTCGGGCGTGGTATGTTTTTAGGCTCAGAATGTTCTTCAACCTCGACAGGTGATTGTGCCTCCGATTGGACAGGCTGTGAACTTACATCAAAAGTATCAGGCCACTCAATCTGTGACTCAATCTCTTCCTGGTATTTACAATGAGTTATTGGTTTTCCAAAACAAAAACCCACCCTAAGTAAGCTCAAGATGCTTCGATTGGGCATATCACGCAGAAGAGCACAAGGAACCTCGACGTGTGCTTTTCCTTTGACTTCAAGTATACTCCGTAAAACTTGGAACACAATCAAACTCGATGAACAAAGGGAAACATGCATACTGAAGGACTTGCCAGAGCCAATGCACCCATACAACACCGCGAATCGAGGAGGCCACAAGACTGACACAGCACTGCAAGTGGCACTGGCACTTTCCATAATCACGTCATACTGTTGGGCAAGAACAAAATGTCAACAAACAACAACAATAACAATAACAATAACTGCGCGATGCCACGCACCAAATGCAACACGCGATCGACTGCGACGATCTGTGCCTCGCGTTCTGGGTGCCCACCGCAAAACGCCTCCATCGTCGGCCGGGAAATAAGGAATCTGATTGGGGTCAGTGGGACCGTGCCACTTTCGAGACTTAAGCCATTTATAAACAAAACACTGGAACAATTGTGCAGGACACCACACACTTGGTTCTGCAGGGTACTGAGAGAGTTCACAAAATTCATCTGTTTCCAACCCGTAGTCTCACCCTTTGTCCAACGATCCCGACGACTCTGGCTGGCACCAAAGTTGGCGTGCCGATCGGCGCTGCTCAGTGTTGTGGGTCCCCACCAGTCACCAGCTCAGGGTGAACTCAGGAGTCACCAGATTCCCATCACCCAACACAATAGCATTGACGTCACAATCACCCTATGCACGAATCACACATAACACAGAATAACTAAGGGAATTAAGAGAAACCTTTATCACTAGCAATCAGATCGTAACTATTACCAAGTTGGTGTGAGCACCTCAGGCCTTGAGGTGTGTGGCATCCTTACTGCCTTATGGGGAAGTCATTTGTGGCAGTGACCTTCATTCCTTCATTCATAAAAATAGGTTTGTTAGCCACCAACCAAATTGTTTATGTTGATTGTAAGAGTGGTGGTCTAGGAGAGGGACGTTGTGGACTGAATAGTGTTGCTGTTCTCATATGTTTGTGTTTGCTTATATAACAACTTTGTCTTAACTATTTACAATACAGAGGGGTTTATAAGGTGGGTCGGTTGGCTGGGGTCTGTTAGCTTGAACTCGCTGGTTCCCGTGAATGGCCATAATTAGTTGGCCAACTTGGCGCCCAATCATCACACCAAGAT
>JAHLWZ010001083.1:0-20740 GCA_020536535.1 Pelomyxa schiedti | reverse complement strand
TTTCCTGCTCTTCCCACTCGTCATCGAGGGTCTTCTTGCCCGGCTGGGCCCCTTCCAGTCTCTTCACCATCGACGGTGTGATTCCACTGGGCACCGCCACCACGTGGTGCAATCGCGACGCTGGCGGTTCTTCGGATCCGATGATGCCTTTGGGTGTGGGATGGGATGCGGGGGAGGGGAGCGTCTCGACTAGGGATGGTTGCGAGGCGACGGGATGACGTGGCGGCGGGGTGCAGCGCTGCAGCGACAGGGGGGTGGTGTCGGCCGCGACGTAGGATGCGATGGCTACGATGACGCTGTCGGGGAGATCAACGAGCCCAAGTTTCCCTGGCGCGACGTCACCGCACTCGGTGCTATTAGGCACGACGTTCATGGAAAAACGATCAGGGTGTAAAAAAATGTTCAATTGACCGGAAATGAACGCTGTCATTTCGTTATCGTGGCTCAGGATCGGCGGTCTGGTGTTTTTTTTATTCTGCCAGATGCACACTGAAAACGCTCAAAAGTCGTACTCATTGCACAACAGAATCCACTTGGAGCAGCTGAACCTGAGAAATTGTGACATGTAAATTTGAGGTCTGAGAATTTGAGAAAAAGAGAAACAACACACTGGGAATCCAGAACTTTCAACAAAGGATGTGTCATGTCATGTTCGTTGCGCTGTGAGCAGGGTGAGTTGATGTGTATTTTAAGAAGAATGTGCACACAGCTCCCCAGCCACTCCAGCAAGAGAATTCGCGGTTTCTCTCACAGGCTTCGCACAGCTCATAGTCATCACACACCTTTTTTGTTTTTGTTGGCTTTTTGTTGTTTGATCAAGGTGGGCACATGCCAAGCATATCCAGTTGATTCCAGTGCACTCTCCAAGGCATTTGGAACCTTTCCCATCACATGAGACCCACCGCGGATTGTTTCCGCGTTGTTTTGCATCATACAGTTCATTGTCAGGAACAACAACCTCCAGAATTTGTGACAGCTGGGACATATTCTCCTGAATAAGGGAACAACAATTTTTGAGGGAATGGCAGCTTCATCTACGTCGACTTCCGTAGTCTCCTCGTCGTCGTCATCAGGCTCAGGTGGTTCAGAAACAGAGCCTGTCCGGATAAGGGCATCAGGAAACGCCGGGTCATTGGGATCAATTCTAGGCGGTTCAGTTGAACCACTGGATGTCTCAGGGGTTGCTGTGGCGGTGGGAACAGAAGGTTGTGACTCTTGCTCTCCACTCTGTGATTGATGCTGTGTCATTTCCGCTGCTGCGGCAGCTTGTTTCTCTCTTTTGGCTTGCTCCTCAGCCGCTGCCCTTCTTTGGAGTTCTCTCTTTTTGGCACGAAGCTCCCTCAGCACCTTCCTTCTCTCTTTCTCTTCTTCGATTGCTTTTGCCTCCAGTTCAACCTTCTCCCTCTCGGCCGCCTTCTCCTCCTCCAACGCAGCCACCTCCTCTTGTGTCCTCTCGTTCCTCACTTCGAATAGTACCTGTGCCTGCACATCTCGATCCAGAACGGGACAGTTCCCATCAGGTCATGCAGCCTCCTGCACACTCGCCTCATCGACATCAAGTCCGATGCCCCCCTCGTCTTCCTCCTCGACACGCATGTTTCCTCGCAATACTTATGATCTTTGCCTCTTCTTTGCGCTCCTCGGCATAGGTCATGCTGGTAACCGTGGGGCCAAGAGGCACCCCTTCCAATCTCTTCACCATCGACGGTGTAATCCCAGATGGCACCTTATGCGTTGCCGCAGGCGTTTCTTCGGCTCGTAATCCTTTGCCTTGTTGGCCCAGATCGCCGTCGGCGGGGGGGGATGCGGCTGGCGGCACCCCCCGCGACTACGTGCATTGTATGTGGGCGTGGTGTCCGCAGCGACGTAGGAAGCGATGGCTACTATTACACTGTCGGGGAGGTCCACGAGCCCAAAGTGGTTGCTACGTGATGCAACCCCTGGGGCTTCTCCCTCGTCGTTAGCGCGGTCCGAGGGGGTAGAGACAGCTTGTGTCGTTTCCTCTTCTAGCTTCATCAAGCCGATTTCCATTTCGGGGAAGCCCATATCATCCCTTTTGGAAATCACGAGACGCAGTTGCAGGTCGGCCAATAACAAATCGGTTTCGATGATGGATACCAGCGCTGCGACCACCTCAGCTTTGCCATGCAGCGGCATTCCCCAGCCAACAGTTGTTGAGGCACATCCCGTCGCCGACAGCAGTCACGCGGCACCCATTGGCATTGTAGTGAACTCACGGCCCACTACAACCACCACCTCCAGCACACCGGAAACGACAACCAACACGTGCACTTCATCGTCGCCAACATCGTCGACATGTCAAAGGCAGCAACTACTACAGCCGGAACATGTCGGCACGTCGGTCGAGGCGTGCAGGGCGCAACTCGCGGTTATGGGACTGGGCGACCAACCCGCCGCCACCAACGCACTGAGGCTCACGGTGCCCGACGACGATCTGCCCCCCGATGACGATGCCGATGGCGACGCCGGGGACGATGACCAGGGCGACGACGCTACCGGCGGTACGACGGTTATGGGAGGGTGGCTGTGTGTGTGCATTTAGGCTCACCCCAACTTGTATTCAAGGACAGGTGGACACGCGGGAAAAGGAAAAGGAAAAAGAGATCCCACAATTGGAAATGCGGCGCCGGAGGTGGAAGACGAGATGGACGAAAGATGGCTGCCCTACACAAGGAATGAAGTATTGGTGTGTGCAAAGTGTTATTACTATCTGTAATTACTTATGTTATAATTCATTACAAAAAAAAGGAACCGGAAGTTCAACCCATCAACGTAGAACTTTTCCCTGGGGAACCGATTGCCGAAGTTGGGCACATCCACGAAATTGTAGATAGCGTCATTGTTGTACATTCCCTAGATAACTTGTATGTCGAAAAATAGTCTCACGTGTGACAACCCCAGTAATACTGTCCAAGGGACCCAATCGAGGAAGACTGCATTTTGTGTTACGAAGATAGATCAATTCTCGGCAAAGTTACCACTTTAAAAATTACTCATGAGACTGATAGTTCTCCAGATCGATGAAGTATGTGGCCCAGTTCGGAAGCCGTTATACCTTGTTCGATTGCCGCCCAATGCCGCAGTTAATAGAGATATAATCGGGAAAAAAGTATTCTGTCCATGCCGGCTAGTGAGGCCAATCTTTGTGCCAGACCTAATTGTCAAGGGTTTGTGTTCACAACAATTTGCAAATTTAAATTCAAGTACTCTTTAGGAAGCGATGCCTCAGATATTTATGATGAAGAGATACCACTTAATGTGCGTGTCCTGTTTCCCTTTCAATTTGTGCCATTTCCAACAGTAATGCCAGAGTCAAGAATTTTCAGATGACGAGGAAGAAAGGCAGGCTAAAAGAGAGAGAAGGTTCAACCGCTGGAATCAACGAGAGGTGTGTTCCCGGTGACAAATACACAAAACACTCAGTCACTGTAGGCTCACACCGACAGCTGCGAGACCACTTCACAGCCTCATCAGGTTTTTTTTTAAAAAAACAACAACAACCATAAAAGCACAGTCCAGACAATTCCGCCCCCTTTTACTTAAATCACAATGCAGTAACAACTCCTTTCAGGTGGCAAACACAGCGGAACCAGTTGGGGAGGACCTGACTGCCCTGCAGGACGCTTTTGCACAGGAGCAGCTGGAAAATGAATAAACAGCAACCAACAGCCTCACGATCACCCATAATATCTATCTCACAACTCACTGTCCCTTCCCACCATGCTTTTCCACACCAGCATCATACTGATAAATCCCGTCATCAATCAAGTTTTTTCTATCCTCTCACACAGAAAAAAAACGAGCCGAACCGTTCGCTGCGATACAGCGTGACACGCCTCCGTAACAACGACAAAAGACGACAGTGTTTTGTACTAGAAATGAATGGCGTTGCAGGGGGTGCTGGTGTCGTTGGTGTTGGTGGTGTGACGGACAGTAGTCGTGACCACGACGGTGAGGGCCGTGGTGATGATGGCGTGAGTGGGAGCGTGATAATAAGGGTGTTGTTGTGCGGCAGCGCTGTGTGTTGTGCTGAGCACGTCACGTGGGAGGAGTACAGGGCTAGATCGGCCCACACGGGCCCGCACTTGGTACTGTGCCGTTGTGTTGCGGTGTTGAGTTGATTTTTGTTGGCCTGTGACTGTGCACCCTGGGTGTTATGTCATGGACCGGCGGCGTTTCGTGCTTGGTTTGTTTGAATCGAGTGCTAACAAAAGAAACTCGAGATCGTGGAGCCGCCGTATGGCGTCTACAGGATTGCGGACTGGTTGCACACACATTTTGAGGATAAGGTGCGGTTACCGCCCCCGCCACATTAGGCACTCGAGTTTTGTGACAGTTTCGTTAAGGTGCAAGTAACTGTCTTTGACCCAGCACATGCACTCTTGTGCGATACATTAACGAGCTTTGTCAACATGGTTTCCATGTGTAAGTACCACGTCATTGGATTCAGTCCGGTGCGATTCCTGGTAGGTAAGAGGATTTCTTGTTTTGACACCTTGTAATGTCAGCACACTCATTCCAGATCAGGTGAAGACCTCTTTTTTATGACAGAGATTTATGAAGCTACAAAGACCCAGCAGCCCCGGCCATTGTTCCTTGCTGGGGGGCAAGAAGCCAGCATTGATTACCGACTTCTGTTCAAAGTGTAACCACTAAGCTAGTCGTTCCCTGCCAACCTCTAGCATTTCACAGTGCCTTCCTTGGCTAGATTGTTGCATTTCAGGGCTTGGGGAGCTGCCAATATCTCGGATCATTGAGAATATGATGAAATCTAACCTGAACCATCCGTCGCCAGCTCAAGGTATTCCAGGTGCTATTTGCCGTGGAGAAGTCTATGACATTGAGAGCATCTTAACTGGCCCGGTACCTGTGTATTCCTTTTTATCCTTGTCTCACGGATTAGAATGACTTCAGGTTTCCACCGCACTTTTTTCCGAATTATCTTGTTACAATGGGAGAAACATACCATATTGGCGGTACTGGCGAGCCACAGATTGCTCGATTTCCAGTTCGGTGGAGATATTCCATACTCTTCGAATACACACCGTAAGCTTTTGCCCTTATAATTGCAGCTTTTGCACATGTAAGTCTCTTTCCACTGTTTTAGTCAGTAAAATCCTCCCAGCAAAAAAATTTGGGAAATTGGCATACTCATCTCGCTCTGCTCTCAGCGTTATGGATGTGGTCAAGCTTATTTCTTCAGCCACTGCACTTCCTCTTCGTTGTCCCTTGGTGCATTTTAATGACGATGACTTCTTGTTGTCGCCAGAAAGAGCTCTGCACCTGTTCACAGAAATTATTAAGTGCGTAGTTTTTCCAAGTAAAAATCTGTCAATAACACTCCCTCAGAGCAAAACAAGTTGGATTACTTCCAACAACACTTAAATTGTTTGGACAAACAAGAGTTACATCCGTGGACAGTGCCTCACTTCAGGCCGGAGTGCAGGCGGGGCTTCAACTCCTTTCGTTTGGAGTGGAGTCATTCAGTGATAGTGTGTTACATGCAGAGGATATGAACAAAGGATTTTTTGCGGGGCAGGCCTTTGAGTCCGTGCGGAATAGTATTCAATCTGGAGTTCCATGTACGAACATTAACCTGATACTGTACCATCCCACAGTCTCAATTCAGGTCCAAGCTTTCTCACGTAGCTTCCTTGCCTTGTGGTCATTCACTCTAATTATATTCTAGGGATTAATGGAGACAATACAGTCGGCCGTAGCACTTTTGCAAATAAGTTTTGCTGAACATTCCAGGATGTCTTTAGCTTGTATCCCTTTTCTCAATGTTCACGCAGGTATCTCTCTTGTGGTTTTCTCTTGTTTAGGATTTAGTATCCTAGGCAGCCCCCTCATGAAATTGGCACGGATTCATGACTGGCCAGTCGTTTTCAAAAGTCAAGTATTACCTAATGGAACACAGGAAGAATATCCTTCACATCTTCTTCCCAAGGTACAATCGTGTAACAATTCAGTACTGATAATGAATGAAGGACAATTTCATAAGAGAAGCTGTTACCAGACTTCAACCTACTTTTAGCGGACTTCTGAGTTGTGTTACTTCTCATCCATGCTGGCCGTGCTCAAGTGTTGACAGGACAATCGGTGTGACAGGGATTTTACACTTTGCTACAGCAATTACGGTATATTTAGTTCTTTTCTGTGAGTTTATTCAGTAATACCAGATATTGGAAATTCATCATCCACACATCACAGTCCAGTTTCTGCTCTCCCTGGCCCTGGAAACAGCTTTGCACAGTGCTTTTCTTTGTACAGGGCCCACTCGCGGATTAAATTCTGATCTTCTGGAAAGAAACAAACGGGAAGCTTGCAAATTACTGAGTAGAGAGGATCACAACATACTGTTTTCCTTTTCTCCAATCCACCGCGTTTGGGCCTTTACCAGCGGGGGAAAATCGATCCCGATTTCCCCCGCTGTATGCCACACACTCGGTAGGGAAAGTCTTCCAAAATCCACTATACCTGGTGGAGAAAGTATTCTCTTGCCTCTGCGCCACACTCCCGCCTCAGTTATATATGATATGCTTTTCCAGCACTTCTCTGGTGCTGTAACCTTGGCAAGGACTGACTTTGGCAGAGTACTACTTGTTGTGCCATGTACCGTTCCGGCAGTGCACCATAAGGTATTCCTATGTCTTTATTTCAAGATTTTTACCTTATTATAGGAAGAGGCTTTGTGCTTGGCACTGACCAAAGAGACCGACTTTTTGGATTGCTGTGTATTTTATCCTTCCAAGAAGTCGCTAGTCTCCCATGAACTGGCCGACTTCCTCACCATCAACGATTTTGATGTCGTTTACTTCACTCATGAGTTTGAGGACAGCCGATTTTTTTCCGTTGTTCACAAGCATTCTCCATACTCCATAGTACTGTGCCGTGGGAAAAACCACCTTCTTTGCCATTCAGTTGTATGGAGTACGAAATTCTCTGTAAGTGACATTGCATTTGTATTGAAGAGCTGTTTTACATCCAAAGCTTCATACAAGCATGACTGGCTCCCGCACTTCAAGGACTCCATAAATTCAAGTGCGAATATCAAGTACCTAAGCTAAGCATAATGTACGCTGCGGGATTTAATTTTAAATTCATTCACGACTGTATTTGCTTGTTTTAGTTCCTTTTAAGAAGAGGAAACCACATGAGCAACAACCTCACCAAGGGTTTCTATCCCGGCAGTGATAGTGTCACCAGGCCTTACAGGACCAACACCTTCTGGTGTGCCGGTCATAATGATGTCCCCCTCCTCAAGAGTCATAACTGTGGATATCTGCGATATTATGTGCTCTATGCTCCACAGCATCAGTCCAGTGCTGCTGTTCTGCCTCATTTCGGAATTTACCTGGATGAGTGTGAGGGAAAAAAGAAATGTGTTGTTGGTTGGTTACCTTAAGCCAAATATTTTTGTTGTGGTAGTCCCATGAAGCCGGTTGCGCAATGGCACCGACAGGGGCAAATGTATCATATCCTTTGGCTTCTGCCCATGGCAATCCTTTGGCCTTTGCCGCGTCTTGAACATCCCTACAGAAGAGATAAAGATTTGAACACACACAGAAAAGAAAAAAGGCGCGCGAAAGTGTTGAATACCTGGCAGTCATATCCAGCATGACAAGCCACATTTTAACATGTGACAACGCATCCTCGGGCCTTATGTTCTTTAGAGATGTTAACGAGATATATCACAACAAAGGCGGATGAGCAAACCTTGCCCCTCCTTCCGATCACGATTGATAGCTCCACCTCGTGATGCACATCCCTCACGCCAGGTGGTATCACGATGTTGCCCCCGCTCTCTATCATAGCCGACGGTGGTTTCAAGAAAAACATTGGCTTGCTCGGAACCGCGTTGCCCAGTTCCTGTTGGTGGTAAATTATGTGTTGGTAGTCAAATTGTTTGCCCCCCCAACTCATCGCCATCTTATATAATCACAATCATCTTCGTTGTTAGAGCGCCACAATAGCTGCATAGAGACATGCAAAGAAATAACCTTGGCATGGGCGGCGTAGCTACGTAGCAGACACACTATTTTCGATGGTTTCAGAACGAGACACGCTCCATCACTCTGCAGTGTCACCCTCACACCCGTGGAACCAGAATCTCCGCTCATCACCCTTCGCTGAACGTGCTTCTACCCGGGATTTACATGAACCCGTGGCCGATGCTAGCCAGACTATCAGGGTTGGGACTCTCAACAATGGAAGAGCTGGTGCTCTGTTGGCAACTGAATCTCCTCTCATCAGACCCTAAGTTTTATCATCACAACGTTGTTCGCTGCACTGCATACATAGTCTATGTGGAGTTGCCAGCAACAGTGCATCGCGCTTGGGCAGGGTCTTCGCGCCAAAGACCAATTCGCGGCGCTTCTTGTGGCGTCACATTGTCGGTGCGGGAGCAACTCGCCGGCGAGGGCGTTGGGCCCGGCGATTGCTAGGCAATTGTGGGACACCTGGGTAATCGGAACTGAGAGGAAAGTGTCCGCCGTGGTGACGACTACGGAATCCCAAATGCCGCGGGCTCCGTTCGTCATCAGGGTTGGCGTGTCACTTGTGCTTTTGGGGCTTACAACTGAGGTGAGTGTTGTGCCTGTTTGGGAGTATGAAGTTTGGGTGTCTGAAAATATAAGTGTGAGCCAGCTACCAGAAGGTGATTGTGATGATTCAGCTAGGTTCTTGGATACTACTACTGGAGTGGAGAAGATTTTGGCAGTATCTTGGAAGACCTTGTGCATGAATGGGAAGTGGTGGCTGCAGTACAAAGGGAAGGGGAACTCACTCACTGTGTCAAACCTGCAAACCGCGGGTTTTGACACAGAGACCATTCCACTTCCTGAGGATTACCATGTCGTTGAGTGCATGAGCTTAAGCAAATTGAATTCATCGCGGGCAATGATGTTTATGACCAGCACAGCCAGCTCTGAGCATCAACCGAACACAGTGTTGGTGATTTTGGACGTTTCTGCCACCTTTGCCACAAAGAGTCTCCAGATTGTGAGCTCCACTAAGTGCCCATTTTCACCAGGCTATTTTGAGGACAAGAGTGTGCAATACATTTTTCTGTTGCAGAAGAAATCTGGCCAGGGTGTGTTCATTGTTGAGACCAAGCTCACTTTTATGCTCGGAATGGGAGGTGGGCAAGTGTATGCCATTCACTCAAGTGGAGAGATGGTCAACCTCAGTGGGTTTGGCACGGCATCACAACTGAGTGCCTCCCTTTTCTCAGTTGCTTACTGGAATGACGAAGAATGCATTCTGGATATCTGGGACTGCACCAACATGCCAACTGGTTGCACTCAATCTCTGCCACCTCCACTCAGGACAGTACGCACTGTTACCAAGGATCCTTGGGCTGTTTCAGGAGGCGGGTTGGTGCTCCTCATCACGGACGGCAAACAAATGCAAGTGACTGAGGCGACAACAGGTGCTGTTGTCGTTTCCCTGGAGGTTGTTCTCCCTACCTGGTCTCTGAGCCTCTTTGTTGAAAGAAGATGTTTCTTGTGGTAAAACATGAAATTGCCAAATACGAGGCTGGATTTGGCAAAGTGATTAGCAATTCTCAGAAGACAACAGAGATGACAACAGTAAGTACCTGCTACAACACCCACAATGGCGGAACTGGGGAGATCGCGTTGAGTCAGGGTGTTCGAGCGAGAGATCAATTTGCGGAGTTACTTTTGGCATCGCAGTGCCGTAGGTGCGGGAGCAACTCGCCCGCGGGGGTGTTGGGTGCGGCAGTCGCAAGGCAATTGTGGGACACCTGGGTAATCGGCACCGAGAGAAACGTGGTCTTGGTTGTGCTGAGGCGCGCCGGCAAGTGCAAGCTTGTTACAGATACCATCAGATTCGGCGTGTCCGTCGCGCTTATGGGAATCACTACCGAAGTGACTGTCACTCATCGCAGTGAGGGTGTGGACTCATCATTACTTCGCGTGGGTGACAATCTTACTGTGAGTCTATGCACACCAGTCTACAGTGGTATCACTTCAGTGGTGCTGAAGAACTCAACGAGTGGTGATGAGAGGCATTTTGGGGCTGAGAGAGACCCGGATTTGTCGGTGCACCACTTGTGCATAAATGGGGTGTGGTGGCTGCAGACCATAGATAAGGGAGAAATGCTTGTCATTAGGAATTTGCAGGCTCCAAGTGACGCAGTTGTTGTGCCTGTTCCTGAGAATTACCATGTCGTTGAATCAATGAGATTCTATAAGATGAATTCATCACAAGCACTGATTCTGATGACCACAGATAGCACGCTGAAAGAGCATCAGCTCAGTTCCTTGCTTCTTGTTGTTGACGTTGCAAGCACCTGCGCCTCCAAAAGTCTGCAGATTTTGAGCACAACTCATTGCTTATTTCCACAGGGTTATCTGCTGAAAACCCGTGTGAAATCCCTTCTTCTGATGCGGAACAAAGCTGCCCAGAACGTGTTCATTGTAATGACAGAAACAACTGATTCCTTCTCCCCCACCATTTCCGAGGTGTATGCTGTTCAACCAAATGGGGAGATGAAGGACCTCAGCACCTTCTTCAGATTCGGACCATTGACTCAGCTGAGTGGTTCTCTATTCTCAGGGGTGCACATGACTCCCAGTGGACGACGCCTTGTGGGTATCTGGGACTGCAGTGACACTGCAGATATAGGATCCCACCAGCCACTGAGGACTGTTGGCTGCGATCAACAAGTTGTTTTTACAGTGCTTACAGGGGGTGGGTTGGCTTGCTTCATTGAAGAAGGCAACAAAACATTGCAGGTTACTGAAGCAACATCAGGCTTCATTGTTGCTTCCTTGGAGGTTGTTGGTCCCAATGTGACTCTGGAGTACTTCATACCACGTGAATGCTTCTTGTGGTAGTAAAATGTTTTTTTGTTTTTTGCTTTTCCCAAATTTTGGTTTTATTCAATGTACATAGAGAGGACGAATCCTTCTTATCATACCACCTCGGCTTCTGATACTCCGTGATAGGGTCACAATTGCGAGGTGTACAAGTACAAACATGACAGCAGTGACAATGAGAAATGGCACAGAATACAAAAATGGGTACGGCCATACTCCACAGTACCATCTCACTGCCACCGCCTACAAGAGAGTAAGTATTACATCAAATGGAGAAATGGAGAGTTTACCGTTATGAAGTAGCTTGTAATAACCACAATTACGGAACCAACTTCAGACCAGAAAGGGTGAACGGCATGCCCAAATATTATCATTTCGAGCACCATGAACAACGGGGAAACGGTGTGCATCAAGTGAGAAAGGGATACGAGATGCCGGATTTAACTCCACACATATCCAGAACCTGAAGAAGTGAGAAAAAAAATGAGGAAGTCAGAGAAACGCACCCAGTAAGCAATGACTGTTCCTGCGGCCATTACAAACGCCTGGTGGCATAAATTTTCGAATATGTAATTACAAAGCAGCTTCGGATTTCTAGAAATAAGTCAACATCACACGGGTAGAAAAATAAAACCAAACCTGGGTACCAATCCAATATCCTGGAGGAAAGCCCATAAGAAAACTATCACTTGTGCAAGCACCGCCCACATTCTCCTGGATAGGTTTCAGTAAAAGAAAGAGAGAAAAGATGAATGTGAAAACAACAACTCAAACGAACCAGAACACCAGCCACAGAAAGAAAGGCACCGGAGTAGATACAGCCAGCACAACAGTCCCCATCCCACAAGCCCATCCCACTACGTGGAATGCTCCGCCACGTCTCACGCTCATCATCCTCCAATAGCTCCCATAACTTCCGTGTGCGGCGCCGGCCGTCCCACCACCATTGTGGCAAGCAGTCCCGTTGGTTGAATGTTCAGAATTATTATTGAAACTGTGTCGTTTGGCCAATGGAACGGCACTGTGCGTTGTGGAACCACAAGAGCGAGGGCATGTATTTTCAGTGCAACAACACGCAGGGATCTGATTGTCCTTAGTCGTCGCTGCGCGGCCAAACGCAGTGGTGGCAAACAGCGGCGCTTCAAAGCAATGATGGGACGGCGTGGTGTCTCCGCTCTTCGCGTAACCACCGCCGTCCGCACCGACGCCGTCTTCACAACCGTCGCTACTCGCCGTTTTTTTTTTTCGCAGCTTGATTGATTGTTCTTAGAATTCATTGAAGATGACAGATCGCGATGGGCGCATAGCGATGGCGTTTGGACGTAGTGTTGACGAGCTGCGGTCTATACCGACTGATAGATACTCTGCCAATCTTTTTTACCCATCGTCGTTTGCCAACATCAGGCCTGGTGAAGGTTTTTGGAGATGACATCATTCACCGGCACCTGAATTTATTAGTGTTTTGGTAATATAATAATATTAATTAAAGAAGTGTGAGTGTTCAACTTTTGATATTGTATTGTTATTATCATATTTTGCCAACAAATAACTTACACAGGAATTCTTGGACACCTCAGTTGTTGTGAGCTTAGGATGTGGTGCTGGAATGGACTCCTTCATGGCAGCTAAAACAGCAGGCCCCACGGGTCATATAATTGGCGTGGATATTACTGGTGTGTTCTCTTATCGTATTCGGCTGAACTCACTTGTTGTAGCGGCAACGCTGGAACTCGCAAAAAGCAATGCTGTCCGCCAAGGGATTTCTAATGCGGAATTCAGGCTGTATGAAATGGATAGAATGCCCATAGACTCTAACTCTGTGGATGTTATTGTTGGGGGCTGTTTTTTGAGCCGTGTTCCCAATAAATATCAAGTACTAGAACCCCTGCCACCTCATTTAACGTGTGATCGAATTCTAGGTCATGACTGAAATGTACAGGATTTTGAAGCCAGGAGGGAGGTTATGTCTCAGTGACATGGCACTCAAACAACCACATCCAGAAAACCCATTCCTTAGCGGGGCCATGCTTATTGGTGACTATATTTCACAGCTCAATTCCACTGGGTTCACCAACTCCATAGTGGTTGAATTCGGAGTATGTTTCGCAGCCATTCTCTATTTTTTCTTCTCACACTGGCCATAAGACTGAACAGAGCCAGGGGAATCCACTCGGTTTTTTATCACCAACACCAACAACTTCGGCCACATCATTCTGTGGCAATAGCGTTGGTGTCCCTACTTCATCTCGCGGCACGACTGAATTCTCTTCCACCGGCAGTAATGATATTTCTCTCGGAAATGGTACCTCAAATAATAAACTTGTTTTCTACTGACTCTCCCAACAGTCGCACTGTCTGGCAATCAGTGCGGTGTTGCAACACCCACTTCTCATCTTCCAATTAAAGTTTATGCAGTAAAGGTTTGATTGAAGAACAACCCGTTAATGTACTTTTTAAAAATAAAAGATTTTTTAAACACACAATAAGATAAGCCTGTTCCAAACAGACATTCTTTTCTACATCACGTTGCAAATTCCACAAAAGCACCTTGCTGGTGGTGCGCTCCCATGACTATGACTGTGACTGTGATGGTGACTATGAGAGTGATGATGGTTCTTGGCAGCTTCCCGTTCCACCACACACCTTACTGCACTCTCAAACACATTGCTGCCTTGGTCCGTTATTGTGCTGCACTCTATATACTTTGCTGCCCCTATATCTTTGGCCCTCTGCATTCCGGTCTCATAATCAATTGAGTCAGTGTGCGTCCTCTTGTCTACTTTGGTGGCTACAAGAACAATTGGAGACTTGGGCATGTGCCGCTTTATCTGTGGGATCCATTTGGCTGTTACATCCTCAAAGGAGAACGCATCAACAACCGAGAATAGTATCAGAAATATCTCCCTTCTTGTCTTATTTAGGTATTTCTAGTAGATACAAGTTAGTATACATAACAAATAACCTTAACATAGATTGTAAAGGCAATGCGGTGTGCGATAAACAGTTCTAACCTAAATCACATAAAAAAAAACAACAACATCTCGGTATTTGCACAAAATGCTTGTAAACAATATTTTAATTATATAATATTTGAAAAGCAGTATTTTTAGTAGTTCCAGAAGAAACAACATACAACAGTCGCGTAGTCAGGTGGGCCGTCCCACAATAGGATTGACACGGGCACGTCGTCGATGAGGCAGTCCTTCTTCGCGTCGGGGTAACCCGCTGCGTCCGGGTACAGCCCGTCGTCGAACTTGGGCGACGACGTCGCCCCAAACGAATCTATCAACGACGTCTTGCCCACCCCTCGGTCTCCAACAACGAAACACCGAAATACCTGTCGTTTCATGTCGTGGTGCTTGTGTTGTTTGACAAGCAGCAGATGGCTTTTCCCCGAAGTCAATTTTTGTTTGCATTTTCTTGGAAGCGTGGTGTGATGATGCTGACCGGCGACGCGACGTGCAAGTGGCTCGGAGAGATCAATTTGAGGCAGGGGAGTCGTGCCAGAGACCAATTCGCGTCGCTTCTTTTGGCGTCGCAGTCTAGTCGGTGTGGGAGCAACTCGCAGGCGCGGGCGTTGGGGCCGTTTCTGGCGAGGCAATTGTGGGACACCTGGGTCATCGGAACTCAGAGGATGTTATCGGTGGTGGCCGAGACAATCGTTTATGGGACGTCCCTGACCCTCACATTCAGATTTGGCGTCTCACTTGGGCTTATGGGTCTAACAACCAATGTGAGGGTCACTCGTGATCTCGGTTATGGGACTTGGGTGGATGAGAATCTGAGAGTTACTCCTGATCCTTATGGACACCAGAAGCTGATTTTTCTGGATGCAACAAGTGGGCATAAGTTCCAATTGGTTCCAGAGAACACAAACTTCATGCAATTCCTGTGCATGAATGAGAAATGGTGGTTGCAGATAAGAGAAGAGGGAAACCTCCTCGTCATTACAAACTTGAAGGCTCACAGTGAACCCCCGATTCTTATCTCAATCCCTGATGATTACCGGGTTGTGGAATCAATGAGCTTCAGCAAGTTGAATTCACAACAGGCACTGATGCTGATGACAACGACCAAGCGAGGTAATCCGCAGCAAATGCACACAGTATTGGCCGTTGTAGACATTGCGAGAACCTATGTCACCAAAAGTCTGCAGATTGTGAGCTGGAATCAATGTTCATTTCCGCAGCGTTATTTCGAGAGTAACTATGTGAGTAGAATCCATCTGATGAAGAACAAGGCCGGTCAGAACGTGTTCATTGTTGAGATCAAGCCACACGAACACATGTCTGATTTGAAGGTGGTGTATGCCATACAACAAAGTGGTGCGGTGACTCAGCTCATGTTCCAGAACAGTTCCAGAGGAGGGCTATCAAACCAACTGAGTGGCTCTCTTTTTTCACTCTGCAACCATGAAAAAGTAGCATTGGATATCTGGGACTGCAATCACACAATCTCCTTCACCCAACACACACCACTTAATACAGTGGAAAGGAGTTCAAACTTCCTTGCAGGAAGTGGCCTCACCTGCCTCATTGAAGACCGAAAAAGGCTTCAAGTGCTTGATGCCACAACATCAGGCTTTGTTGCTTCAATTGAGGTTTTGCACCCTGGGTTTGAGCTTGCGGAGCTCCATTCAGACAAGTCTCTTCTATAGTCAGTCTCCACTAAAATTTCCAAAATCAGAAACGACAATGTTTTTTAATCACTTTGTTTGTACAAGCGAGCCCAGCCCCCTTAGACAAATAAGTGCTCATAATTCCTCACCACAAAAATGACCTTCTACCATCAAGATTCTGCAGAATCCATCCCGGTTTAAGAAAGTCCAATCTGGAAATGATGTGGCCTGACTTGGCCTCAAGCACTTTCAGTCTGGTACTATCTTCAATGGCGAAAATCAAACCCCCACCTGAAAGTACTCCAAAGTTCTGCTTCCCATCCACTTGGATTGTTATCAGTGGTGCTTTCTGGTTGAAACTTTCTGTGTCATTGCAGTCCCAGATCTCCAGTCTCATGTGGCCAGTGTGGTAATAGGAGAAAAGGGAACCACTATGTTGATGGAACGTTCCTCTGTAATTGGAATCACAGAAAACCTTTCTTGTCTCTCCAGTGGCCTGAATAATGAATGCAGCACTTGGGGGCTTGCACAAATCACAAGGGATTGTCTCCACAATGAACACATTTTGGCCTGATTTGTTCTTCAAAAGAAGAAGAGACTTCACACCGCTATCCCTGAAATAGTGCCGTGGAAATTCGCACTGAGTTGAGCTCACAATTTGCAGAGTTTTCGTTGTGTAAGTGCCTTCAACATCAACCACAACCAACATTGTGTTCAGCTGCTGCTCCATGGCTCCAGCCATCAGCATTAGTGCTTGTGATAAGCTCATCTTGTTGAAACTCATGAACTGAACAATGAAACACTCAGGAATTGGAACAAGAACTTGGTGATCACCATCACCACAAGTTTGCAGGTTAGTAACAACGAGCAGGTTTCCCTCTTTTCTGATCTGCAACCACCACATCCCATTCATGCACAAGCATCTCATGAAATCCTTTTGCTCAGCTTCCAGCTTCCTAATTCTGCCACTTTTTGTGTTTGTCAGAGCACACAAAGGAGACCCTCTCCCCTCATGCCTCACACACAAATCCTCACCCACCCACACACTGTCACTGCAGGTTACACTCACGTCAGTAGTGATACCCATAAGTGCAAGTGACACGCCAAACCTGATAACAATTGTCCAGCCACCTCCCTCAGTGCCTCTATTGGCTGCGGCCACGACTGAAACTTTCCGCTGTGTTCCAATGACCCAGGTGTCCCACAATTGCCTCGCAAGCGCTGGCCCCAACACCCTCGCAGGTGAGTTGCCCCCACACCCACTCGAATGCAAAGCCAAAAGTAACACCACAAATTGATCACTTGCTCGATTCCCCTGCCTCAGAGCGATCTCTCCAAGACATAGACATTCCTCAGTTGCAATTGGTCGATGTGTCACCGCGCGAGGCACAGCAAGGTCACTGTTGATCATCGAGTAGTGCGAAACGATGATTTCTGATCACGGGTTCGCCTCACGCCTGCCACTCCCCCGTGGGGGAAAACATCACGCACGTCTTCCTTTGACTCTAAAACCCACCCCATTGCAAGTGAAAATGAAAGGTTGTTGATGGGAGCCAGCTTTCCGCCACTTTGATTTGCTGGGCATTAATACCACTAAAACTTGACCTGCAACAATTTTGGTACCCACGAAGTGGAAAAACAAGGAGTTGTGAAGATCCAACCACATTTATATCAGGAAAAAAATGGACCTGGCCATAAGCTTTCAAAGACTCGATGTTCAGAGCCAATTTGCTGCGTTTCTTTTGGCGTCGCATAGTGCTCGTTGTGGATGCCACTCGGCGGCTAGGGTGATGGGGGGTGAGGTTTCAAGGCAATTGTGGGACACTTGGGTCATTGGGACAGAGAGGAGAATGGCCATTGCTACCACTGTTACTACTGCCCCTTCCAAGCACTACTACGTTTTCAGGTTTGGAGTTTCACAGCTACTGATGGGCATTACTACTACTCTGAGTGTCTTCAGGGTTTCTCAGCCTTCTACCTGGGTTTCTGAGCAGATGTTTGTTAATGATCGTGGAAAAGTGGCTGTGTTGAGTACAGTAAGTGGTGAAAAGATAGAATTGGAGGCAGAGACTCGAGGTTACAGCTTGTGCATGAATAGCAAGTGGTGGCTCCAGAGAAGATCCAGGGGCGACTATCTCGTTGTCACCAATTTGAAAAACCTCGAGGAGGAACAAACTGTTGTACCAATACCCCATGGGTTTCGCATTGTTGAGCCAGTGAGCTTGAACAAGTTGAATTCAGCCCAAGCACTTATTCTTCTGACCAACCGTAATGATCCCTGGGACAAGGAACTTCTGGTTGTAGTTGACATCGAGACCACATACAGGACAGAACGTTTACACGTTGTGAGCTCTACTCACTGTTTCTTCAAGAAGGATTACTGGAAGCATCACTGGCTGAGATGTATTCTTCAGACAAGGAACCAAAATGGGCAGAAAGAGTTCATTGTTGAAACCAGTAAGCCAAGATCGGATAGTGTACTTCATGTTCAAGCAAATGGAACAACAACTGAGATTTACGAGCAAGGCCAAATTATACTGTACCAACTGAGTGGCTCTCTTTTTGCACTTCATACAACTACAGCAATTACAATCTGGGACTGCAACAGCACACCAGCACCACTGAGGACAATAGAGGTTCAGAATATCTGTTCGTTCCTTGCAGGAAGTGGTTTGATCTTCCAGACACCAAATAGTGGGCGACTGCAAGTGCATGAAGCAACTACAGATATTGCTATTGCTTCAATCAACTTCCACGAACCATGCCAGGTGTACCTCGAATCGTTTCAATCCTATGTGTGGTAAAAAAAAAAAAAAAAAAACAGCCCTGTAGCACTCAGTGTGTTTTGGGTTTTTGTTTATTTTGGGCTCCTTGTTGTGTCTCGTGGCTTGTATTCCCAGTTCTGATCATACTGCAGCACGAGGCGAATGAATCATTGCGGCCAGTTGCATGGTACCACACAACCCATAATGTGTACCCACCCCCCATCAGTGCCCCAATTGCCAGACACGCCAGCCCAACCACAACCGCGCCAGTCCTCGTTCCCACAATCTCCTTTATCACCCACAGCGCCACAGTGGTGTCCCAGTAGTTGCTCAAGTCGAACTTTGCTTTGTCGGTGTTGGTCTTTTCATTGGCTATGGTGGCTGTGGCCGCCATTTTTGACAGTGATGATGATCTGTTGTAGTCATCCCAAAGAACGAGGGCCGCAGTTGCAAACAGGCCACATGACAACATCATCAACACAATGGCCCGGACGACGTCGCATTTGGTCATTGGATCATAATAGTACCTTCGTGTTATCATCACTTTTTGGTTTTTGATTTTGATTTTGCCGAAAAAAAAAGTTTACTGTCACTAGTGAGGTTTTTTTATAAAAAAAGGGTTGCAACCCAACTAGCCTTGACAAAAGGGTTGGGGATTATTGGCTCAGGGAGAGTAGCCATTTCTATGTAAGAGTTACTTTGGAGGTAAAAGAGTGTGAGAGGTACTGTTTTATGGTACAGAGTCGAAGGGGGGCAAGGAGTCCAACACTTTACACATAGATTCCACCTTGTTTTGTGGTTATACTTTTTAGTAATTATAAGTTGAGCAAAACCTGCTCTGTTGTGAGCGGCCGGTCTATTACGTGGTTGGAACTGTTGGACTCGGAGTGAATCCGCAACAGTTCCTTAAGTTCTGAGTTATGGTGAGGGGTAACGTTGTTGAAAAAGTGAGAAACCTGGCCTTGTGTAGTACGTTCCGTGGTTTATACCAACGATATGGTCAAGAAGCCATGCAAGCGGATATGACACCGGAGCCCATATAAACATAAGTGGACGAACAAGCCTGAAAGGTTTAGGATCGTGAGAAATAGGAAGAAGTATTACATGGAGGAGTGTGCTCCTATATAAAGGCCCCAGCGGGAGCAAAGAGCCTGCGGAATTATTCTGAGAACGTCAATGAGGGTAGAAGAAACAAGCGGAGAGAGTAATGCATACTCGCCGAAAAAAAGAACCAAAGTTACAGAAATTACTATTGTGACGGACTCTGGCATAATTTTCTCCAAACAAAGAGGCAAAGCCTCCATGGCAAAGGCATTCGATAAAAGTAAAGTAACCAGGAGTACATGGTGTCTCTGTGAGTTTGCTCAGAGTTCGAAAAAGAAAACACCAAGAGAAACCTTAACAATTCCTAGTACTTTGTTTGCTAGAACTTGCCTGTCAGGTAAACCACATGCAGCAACAATGTGTAGTGACACTTGATCAACAGCAAGAAGGGCCAGCGACAGGCCAGACATAGCCCCAGCAAATAAAGTAAGTATCAATGATACAACGCAAACGCACCAAAACATCATCTGTGCTGCACAACATACATCAGCGGTAAAGAAAATAAAAAGGGGAAGGAAAAAAGGGGGGCTTTATCAGAGAAAATAAGGGGCAAAAAAAAAAAAAAAAAAAAGCACTACGCACAAGGCTTGTAGAGCTTTGGTTTCCAGTAATAAGTCTGGCCATCGTCGCACTCGACTGACTCCAAATCGCTGCCCACACGCCAACACCTCATCGTGTACTCGTAGCCCCCCTGGTCCTTGCCCCCCCCACCGTCTCCCTCCTCGTCGTCGCTCCCGTTCGTCCTCGTATTGGTGGCACCACGACTATCAGTTGTTATTATGGGTGTTGTTGCTGTTGTTGTAGTCGTAGTCGTAGTCGTGTTTGTGGTGGCCGCATCGGTGCCCTTGTTGTTGTTGTTGCCGCCGGCGGCAGTGCTCGTGGTGTCTCCGCCGGCGCCCGCCACCTCCCCCTGTTTCTGCGGGGCAGTCCCGCTCTGGGCCCCGCTGGCCCCTTGGGCCTGGGCAATGATGGGGTGGTAGGCCAGCCACCCGTGGGCCTGGGCCTGGGCCGTGGCGCCCCCTCGCCCCCCTTCTGCTGC
Source organism: Pelomyxa schiedti (assembly GCA_020536535.1). Lineage (NCBI taxonomy): Eukaryota > Evosea > Pelobiontida > Pelomyxidae > Pelomyxa > Pelomyxa schiedti. The sequence continues at coordinate 346 of JAHLWZ010001083.1, read as the reverse complement.
TTGGGGCGGCACCGCCTCCGCTATAACCAACGACGCTGCGAGACAAATAAGCAGCAATAGTACTAGGAGGACAGTACGAGACGGCTGGCCGTGCGCGGTGTTTCGTGACCACCGCATCGTGGTCATTGATGGTTCGCTGAAAAAAAGTTTTTTGATTGATTTTGATCGAGGGAGATGATCACCCGGCGAACAATTACAACCAGAAGGAGGAGAGGGTGTGGATTTTGGGGTGGTTGTTGCCTTCACGCAGTGTGTTCACGTGAAGAGTGGCAACCTTGGAACCTGAGGAGTAATCAGTCACTGTGACTCGATTTCCACCAACGTGGAACAGCAGACCACAGTGGGC
>JAHLWZ010001082.1:0-20865 GCA_020536535.1 Pelomyxa schiedti | reverse complement strand
TTGGCCACCATTGAAGCTGAGGCCACCCATTCACTTCTGCAAAGCCAACATAAATTGCAGATAAACCTGAGACAATACCAAAGTACCCTGCCACTTGAAGCACAGCGCTTCCTGCTTTCACGGAGCTTTTGTATTGTCAAACTTGGATTGGTTTGCAGAAGAGGCAGTACCTTATCTGGAAAAGCAGATAGGCGACAGCCACCAGAATGAATGTAATTACAATGCTCAGCCATAGAAAGTTTTTCTCCACACTGTGCCTGACAACCCCCAAATAAAGCCCACCAGCGAGAATGGCCCACAACAAGAAGAACAGTGCCATTGTTCCAGGACCAACAGCCTCAGAAACAGCCTTACCAGCCACTATCAGAGGGAACCCGCCAATGACAAACCAGAATCCAGCAAATACTCCAAATGTGACCGCATTGTGTGTTTCCTTTGACAAATTCCATCACTGAAGCCACCAACTGGCTGAATCCGCCAAGGAACAGTGAGGATGCTATCACAAAGCTTGCTGATGTTTGCCTGTTGATTATTTCCGCGCTGATCATAACTGAACCCTTAATGGATGTGATTGATGAGTCAATACTGATTATCCTGTAAACATTGTAGCACGAGAGCAGAACCTCATTCTCTATTGGGTACTTTGTCCAGTTCTTCTGAATCACAATTGCCCCAGTACGAGAGTGCATGTGGAAGTGAATGATAGTGTTTTTGTCGAACCCTTGTGTTGTTATGCTGAAGTGAAGCTGGGAATGTAAAATTCGCGTGTTCCCATCGCTTTATAGGCCGCTAGTTCCGCCGGAGTCAAATCAATACAATAACGTATTTGAGCTCGCGGATATACTTACAGTGCTCGGTAAGCCCTGGAAGGCTGTCAGAAGCAAGAGCCAGGTTCACCTTGGAGCAGAACCAGCCTGGTCCTGATGTGTATTCAAACACCCCCAGCCAGCCTCATCACTTGGTGGATGGTGCTCCCGTTGTCGACATTGTAGCTTCGGAGTGTTTTATGGTCCTCAAGTTGCTTCCCTGCAAAAATAAACCTTCATCCGCTGGGGCTCGTCGATAAGACCTACAAAATTCTCCTTCAGTTCGCAAATTGTGATATCCACTTCAAGAGTATACATTCGTCCACTTGGTTCTTTCACAAACTTTCATGTCTTCGGTGGACCACCCTAGCTACATGTAATCCTTGATTTAAAAGGAATTTCTTTTTGTTTTTTTTCATGAAGGAGTTGCGCGCAAGACGCAAACCCCATCTAAACAAAAATTACACTGCTGGGCTTCCCTTTCGGGAATCCATGCCGCAACCTCCATAGAGTGCAAATGGAGATTAACAACAGCACACCGCTCCTTGATGATCAAGGGCATGCACAGTCAGGTATGTATGAAGAAATTAAATGTCACCTCCCTCGCTTTAAAAAGAGGTGGCCCGAAAAGAATTATGGTTCGAGTTTCTCCGAATTTGTTGAAAACATCCCACAATTCGCAGCCAAGAAACTCCGGACTTATGCGATCGATCCAGGAATTGAAGCTTTCATACTTACCTGGTACTCGCTTCCGCTGATCACTCAGGGTGTGAGGCGTATTGGAACCTTGCCTTTTGCACTCTAAGGTGAGGTTCTGGTATGGGTCTCCGCAAGGGGATCCCTAGTACACAATTTCTGTTGAGTCGAGGGTTCGGCGAACTTCGCCACCCTCCTTTTTAAAAAAAAAATAGAGCAGCGATGCTTAATCCGAAGAGCAGGGAAAAAGTCGAAGAGCAACTGGAGTACTCGAGCTCGATTTTTTTCCCGCTAGGCCTTCAAGCATCGGTGCTCTACACCTGGCGGAATACCCTAATAAAGCCCCAGTAAAACAAGTATTTTCTCTTCCTACAGATTTAAATCCCTGTACCCGGCTGTGTTTCTTTTGTTCTGCCAGGCTGATACATTCAGAGATTACCCCACCAGGATAGAAATTGAGCAGCAAAAGCTGTGTCGATTCCTGTTTGCATGTAGGCATTGTGGTTCATGCGAGAAAGGGGCCACAGTCCGTCTTGTCTGGTATTTTTTATCAGGGATACCGTAACCTCTTTTATGCTGGGACAGTACTGGCGACCTTGGTTTTCTGGGGCAACACCGCGGAAATATTGAGAGCATATGGACCTTCTCTCATCCTTAAGGTCACCAATGGCGAGGATAAGTGAAAGCCAACCGCAAGTTGGGGGGTATCTTGCGGGGTTCCCAGTAATTTCCCATGGATGGGGCAGTGCCAGTGTGGCATTCCCAGGGCACACGTAAGCCGACTTGTATGACATTCCTCTCAGAATAGAGAGCCGTTCAACCAACGCACTGAACGAAAGGTAGGCACAAAGGTCAGTAACAGCTTCATCAACGTGATGTAACTGAGTCGGGTCATCCTCCGAGCGAAACTGATTGACAAATGGCTGTAGCCCACGGCCTTGAAAAGACTGCGTGTGGAAATACTCGTGCACGATAGTAGAAAACACCTTGGCCCTGTCCGGAGCCCCATCGGGCGAGTAGAAGTCCTTGTGCTCGCAGTTTATTACCATAGTATCCAGGAAAGAAAATGCAGCCGGGCAGTCGACTGCAGTTACCTGCGTGTCTTGGATGTATGTGCCGAACGCCTTGATCATTCCGGCTGCTCCGGTGAGATACACGCTCACGTTTGGCCTTCGTGGAGCGACACTCGCGTTGGTTGGGAACGCGTCCAGCGTCCGGTCGGTTGGAATTTCTCCTGGCCCAAGTGGTGTCATCTCCTGGGTCCTGAAAGCCGCTTGCTGAAGCCCAGTGACTTGCAGCCTCACACTGGCACAAATGGGTGCGAAAATCCCTGCCGAAGCGCGACAAAACTCTCGTGCGACCTCACTTGCGTGTTGGTGCCGTGCGGCCATTTCGTGTTTCAAAAAAAATTGTGAACAAGCGAACGAACCCGTTCGTTTTGGATGCTTTCCAATTTGGTGGCTGGTGCAAGTGGCCCCGAAGTTGGTGGCGGCACGAAGCCCCAATTGGGGGCGTCACCCACTATTGGCGTTGTGGAGTGCCGGATGTGGTGCAGAGGCGCAGCTCCGGAACTAATGCTCGTGCTGGGTTGGGAATGGTGGCGCCTTGGTGGTGCTGGGAGATAAAAGGATGTTGCAGTTTGCGAATCCTGGTCCGGGCGTGACGAGGGCTGTGGCTGCACCACCACCGCCAAGCCTGCTGTCGTTGGCCGACACCTGTGTTTGGGTGTTCGGTGGCAGGAAGTGGACGGTTGTGTCATACCCTTGCCTGGGCTACATTGTGATACTCAACATGAGTGAGCTGGAGAGAGATTGTTGCGGTGGGGAGATTGGCAGGGGTGTTTCAAAGGTGTGCATGATAAACGACGATGAGGCTGGAGTTGTCTCGCTACAGCTTCCCAAGTGTAACAAGGCTGAAGTGTGGTGTGTGGACCTTAAAGCGTCATTCGAGTCACATCGCCTGGTTGTAACTCAGAAATTGGAGCTTTCACACGTGGGGTACATGTTCCACTCAAAGGAGCACAGGATTATTGCGGCCATTTCCGAATCAGGTGAATGGAGCCTCAAGTCACTTCAGCAGCCACAAGTGCTTTGCCAAGCAAAATGCCTGCTCTACAATATAAACCACACCAACTTTGCCTGTACCGACCCAGCCAGAAATGTACCGCTGTGGGAATGGCTGTCTTTCGTAGATGCTGTCTCTCTGGCGCTTGGCTCTTGTGGCCACCCACATCCCCTCAATTAAATGGACTGCGGTGCCGTAATCCCAACGCCCCACACTCATCGCCAACGATCGAGAACTTTGCCTCAAACGAGTTCGTTCTCTCTTTTTTTGTTGTGTAAAAGAAAAGTAAAAATTATGTGTGGGTTGCAGAAATAATGTATTTCGTGCTGGGTCTTCAAGGGTTTTTATGAGGAAAGGGCGGCAATGAGCTTGACCATGTACTCGTATAACTTGCATGCAGAGGGGCACTCGAGCCTTTCGTCGACGGTGTGTGGGTTGAGCACTGTGGGCCCGACGGATATTGCTTCCATGTTGTTTGCTGGGAACTTGGACATGATGACACCGCATTCCAGGCCGGCGTGAATGGATGTTACCTTTTGGCGGGTTTTGGTTGAATTCCAACAAGGACAAAGGATAGTACCTTGGCAGGGCCTTTGGCCACAGCCTCAAATACGCTCACAGCGGTTTTGGCTAGTTTAGAATTGGGCTCAGCGGGCCAGCCAGACAAATCTTTTCATTGGTTGATAAGGTTATTGGGGGTGCAAAACAGGGAAAAGAATACCTGTGCCATGAACAGCAATGGAACCACCATAAATAGCGGTTATTGATTCCAGTGTCTTGTGAACATGAGTGAGAGCTGTAGGGTGAGACGACCTGGCGAAGACCTTTGGGCCCTGTTAGAACACACTCCGTACATTTGTTACATACCACAATGAAAATCTCATTGCTTGTCCTCTCAAGGCGCACAATTGACAAACTCTGGGATGTTTCGACCAAGGTATCAACCTGTTCGCTCCACGAGAAAACACCATGATGGATGCACTCCAAAACGCGGCACGCTGTTCGAGATGACGAGAACGATAGGGCCTGGTCAAAGGTGGCATCTACTACGTGGCATTGAGGTGGCTTAGTCTCAACATGTCGCCATCTGTGTGCGTTTATTAGAGAAGCTACACAATTAAAAACCAACCGTGAAACAAGAGCATTGAAGATAGTGGTCATCCCAGTCACGAACTCGTTGTACTTGGCTGCGGGAACAGCAAATTCCACCTCGGCATGGGAAGGAACAGCATTGTGAGCATTGCCGCCATTCAGGGAGCAAATTCTGTAGGGGGTACCTGTTCCAGGGGTTAATAGGCAAAGAAATTGAAGTTAAATACCACTAAGTGCACACTCATTTTCGGAAAGCATGAGAGCAAGCCACTTAATGGCGTTTGCTCGACTGAGATGAATATCTAAACAAACGTTTCAAAAGAAACAAAGTTATGAGACAGGATGATACCACAGCCACTGTGACCACCCATCAACATGTCAATATTAATCTTTCCACATTTCCAGTTAGCCTCAAGAGGGCCGCGCCTCATGGGGAATCTGAGGTGCCTATTTGCACCCCCTATAAAGCAAGATGAGAGGGTATTTGAGCACGAATTCGTACCTGCACAGCTGAGACAAATTTCTCCAAACTCCTCAGAATCAACGTTTATGAGGTATTTGGCATTGTTTGAAAGAAGTTCCCCTGGCTGCAGGGCACAAGCTCCAATAAGGCCAGTTTCCTCATCAATAGTAAAGAGAAGCTGGGCATAAAATGAGACCTGGATTGCAACCTCGTTTTCTCATACCTCAATTGGAGCATGGTCCAGAGTTGGGTCTTCAGCGAGAGCCAAGGCGATAGCCACTCCACTACCATCATCAGCACCAAGAGTAGTTTGCCTGGCACGAAGGAATGCCTCATCAACGTACATTTCCTGAATAGGGAATTAGAAACGGCGCCAAAAAGAGACAAAGGGACAACAATTAAATCGCGAGTGAAGTCGAAATCGGGTCTGTTGGTTGTTGGAACCATGTCCAAGTGGGTTTGTAGAACAATAGCAGGGAGATGTTCCTTGCCCCTGAGGGTTGTTTTTTGTTAAGAAAAAAAAAAGGGGGGGAAGGAGATTGAGGAAAAACCTTGAAGCGGGAATCTTGAGACAGACGTTGCCAACAGCGTCAGTCTTGACAGTGGCTTCAGGGTGAACTTTGGCTGCTATTTCGCTTATCCAGCGAGAGGCCGCCTTTGTTATTGTAAATGCCAGTGGTTGAGAACAAAGGGCGAGCAAAACCAATACGAAATGAACGAAACGAAACGAAATTCTTTCTTTGTGAAGGTGATGTGTCATACCGCGGTGTGGCCAGAGGGACGAGGGATCTCATTGAGGGCAAGGAACCACTTCCACACGTTGTCACAACCAGGGAATTTGGTCTTTAGTTCGTCATAGAGCTCGCGATTCCTCTCAAGGCGAAGCATCTTCTTCTTGTTGCTTTTGTTTTTTTGTTTTGACTTTTCCTGTTTTTCCTTTTTCTTTTCTTTGTTTGTTTTGGGCTTATGGGGTGATGATGGTTCAGAAATAAAAAGCCGTACGCCGTCGTGATCACGACTCTTTCTGAAGACTCTGAGTTTGCCTTGATTCTCAACGGCAGGGGGATCTTCCGAGTCGGGGATGTGATCCACTCTGAGGATGAAAATCCTCCCTGAGCACAGAGGGACTCAATTCAGCAGTTCTCCCAGAGTCCACAGCCAATGCTCCACGAGCAGTACCCGACCCAAGCGGATCAACAAACTGGCAGATAGACATTAATTAAAAAAACAAGCGAAAAATGTCGCGTTGGTTAGCACAAATGGAATTCAGCCACGGGTCTCCTTCTGCAATAAGCGAATCCGCTTTCGGCGTCGTTGCTACCTCTTCTTATACCGACTACTCCCTTACAACGTACTTGATTGCTTCCAATCCACACGATAAAAGTAATTTATGTTATGTAATGTAATATGGTTGGGATAGGGATCAATCAATTATGGGACAAATTGGACTCCTTGACGTACCTCGTTCCCAGTCTTCATTGATTAAGGCTCTTTTGGAATCCAATTGTCAGTTGAGCTGCTATAGGACTGGTGACCCACCCGTGGGCGCAATGATAATTGACGCGATGGCGTCATCAGCTCGCAAGCTCGGCCCCGATTACTGCTGCAAAGTTACCTGTGAATTGCTTACTATTGATGGAACCGTGGCTTCTGAGAAACTCAAGTTTATTCCTGCTGGGAAAATTCACGGTGGCCTGAGGATTGTTGAAGAGCCTCCTCCTACCCCTGTGGATGCGAAGTTACTATCAGTATCTGATAATAACAGTGCTAGCAGCAGAACAAGAGCGGGGTCTCTGTCGAAAATTGCCTCAAAGATAACTAGATCAGCTAGTGTTGGACACAGAACAAGCAGCACTCGCTCAGAAACCATCATTTCTTCATTAATGCATCATTTGAGTTACCTCTCAAAACTGGAACTGGTCCATGTCAATGTGGGTACCCACTTGCACGAAATTGCATCTCATCTTGTTGGGGCTCCAATAACATCCATCACACTCTTGGACTGTGGCTTGCTTGTTGAGGATTCAATCGTCATTGGATCACTGTTACTCGCGAACTCAAAATTAACCGAACTTGATCTCAGTGACAACCCACAGTTGAGTGACCAGGGGGCAGTTTGCCTCGCCGCGATTGTCACTGACGGGCCTGGACGCTCTTCATTAAACAGATTGACAATGAGACGGTGTAATATCGGAGATATTGGCACAATGGCGCTGTGTGAGGCTATTGTTCAGAAATACCAAGTCAGTTGGAACAAGTTAACAGTCGACTTGGTGGAGAATCCCGCTGGCTCTTTCGCATCCAAGATGATTTCTAAATGTTACTGTGACCACGCAATATGTGACACCACTTCAAACGAACTGAGAATGTGTCTTCTAGGTTCTGGAGGAATTGGATCAAAATCATGTGATTCCCACTCCCTCTTTTTCCCCCATCCTCACGTTTCTTAGCACTAGTCCTGCAATTTGTTCTTGTATCTTCCTTTTTTGGTATTCATGGCACTAACGCCAATAGAACACTTTTTTGGATGGTACTCCACTATTTTCATATGAACAGCTATACTAACAACTTTAGTCTATGATCCAACTATCGAAGACAGCTACAGGTGAGTCAATAAAATAACCGTTTACTTACTCTGCGCAGGAAGCAGTGTGTTATTGACGGAAAACCTCTTATTCTGGATATTATTGATACAGGTACTTTCTTATCAAACAATTCAATACTCCTTCCTTGCCTCACAAACAAAAGCTGGTCAGGAAGAGTAGAACTCCGCTCTTATTCTACTTCTTTTAAGTCCCAAAAGATACAGCGCAATGAGAGACCAGTACATCTGGAACTGTGAGGCTTTTTCTTTAGGGTATTTCTATTCACCTTCCACTACCCTGCTTTTTCAAGACAAAAAAGGTATAGCATTACATCGCGGTCCTCATTTGAGTCCGTTCGGGAGTTCCATGAAAAAGTAGTCTCAATCAAACAAGAAACCAACTACCCAAAAGTTTTGGTTGCTGGCCGTGCAGATTTGGAAGTAGATAGGGTGGTTTCTCGTGAGGAAGGAAAACGTTTGGCAGAAGATTTAGGGTGCCCTTTTTTTGAAGTACAACCAATCTCATTCACCCTGTATTTTATGAATTCACGAAATTCCAGGTAAGTGCTAAACTAAGGTGGAACATTGAAGAAACCTTTTTTACCCTCGCAAGAGAAGCATTAAAGGCAAGAGCAGCAATGCCCTCGGCTGTAATACTACAGAAGAAGCTCAAGCAGGTTCATGAGCTCAAGGCGAAAGTGGTTCCCCGCAAATTCCCCGAACTGAAACCCGCCACTGCCCTCCCCAGAAGCCACCCACGTAATGACCTCTGCGGTATGTAGTATAATCCTCCCTGAATCAATCCCTCTTATATCTGCACTGCTCATTTCACAAACCCGCCAAAAATAGATTGGAGGGGAGCCACAGCCCGATTTTGCCCAGGCAATCAGCCTGACCCCATAATTGACATTCCCACAGCCTCATCATCAGCAACAACTACATCGTCAGTGTCACCGCCACTCCCACCCCCTCCAAAAACGCCGGCTCCAATGCCGCCTCCCATAATTATACAAGTTACACCACCTACTCCCTCAGAACCGGAGAGTGCTTTTTCCAACCCCAAAGCACTGGAGACAATGTACACTGAGATGCTAAGTGACTATGCAAAACGACTATCAAATTCAGAATAAGAACACTCAACTTTTGTAAGAAACTGGACTAGACGGAGATAATAACAATGTATCTTTTTTTGTTTACATACAACTCAAATTCAACAACATGATTTTTCCTCTGGGGTTGTGGAACTCCCTCCTGGTGTTTGTGATTGCCCTAAAGTAACACCACCTGAACGTATCTCAGCCTCACCACCTGTCATTTCTGGGGGGCCTGGATTTCCTCCTCTCAGTACTACAGAGTGTAAGTTTGGACTGAGGATTTTTTTTGGTTGGAAAGGGAAAACCTTGCAGAATGTGGTCAAAAACTTCCTCAATGTTAACAGCATTCATTGCTGTTTGTTCAAGTTACAAAAGAGGAGAAGGTTGTCACACTCACCAGAGGTTTCCATGAAAGATAAGGAGTTTGACTTTGCCAAAGCTTGGCCCTCTGCAACTGTGACTTCCCGTAAGTGCTGCAAATCACACTTATTTCCAATGAGAACAATAGAACGGCAATGATCACAGATTTCTCTAAATAGGGTGAGTGGATATGGTAAAAAAGGAGGAACCTTAATTCTTTCAACCAGCGGGTGATGGATTCGAAGGATTCATGCTTTGTAATGTCATAAACTGCATTCAGCTATTCAGTGACTAAGAAATCAATGAGTGAAGTAAGAACCCAGTAAGGCAGCATCCGCGCCTCTATAATATCCAGGAGAAACAGCCCGAAACCGCTCTTGGCCAGCTATCAACAAGTTAAGGTGGTGTTTTTCGAAAAAAAAAAAATGTACACCTGTATCCCACAGTTGGAGAGTTATTTTGGTGCCATGGAAATTGACATCTTTATTTACAATATCAACCCCGATAGTGGTTCTCGTTTCCAAGCAGAACTGGTTTCTATTTGTTTTGGTAGCGTTACGTACACAAGCATTATTTTATAGCATAACGTTGGAGAGGACAGGTACCGGTAAAATCGAGTGACGATGTTGCTTTTCCCTACGCCACTGTCTCCTAATATAACAACTCCAAAACGTAAAATCAGTGAACACGTTGTATAGTTTGTTTGCATTGATAGTATGCTTTCGTTTTATGTTTCCTTGGAGGAGATACCTACTTTTATACAATAGAGCAGCTTGCTCTTGTGCCATTTCGAGAGGGCAAATATATATACGCAACGATACAAGAGGTGACGATACGAAAACGCGAAAAAAAAAGGTTGATCAAAGACTCCAATTTACTAATTTCTTGTAACTGATGGAGGAAATCCAAAATTTTTTGTTGATCCTGGTGTTCTCAGTGAAGGTATTGGAGTTTAGCCATACAGACGAAACAGGTACACCCAGAGGCACAAGAAGTGCAGCTTAGTGGTTATTACCAGTGTAATGCTTTTGCTCAGTTCGTCCCTGGGTTTGCCACAATTACGGCACATCCATACATTGTTACCTTGGGAGACTTTGTTTAGAATAGATCGGAAGAAGGCGGTGTGAGACTTGGGATATACCACTTAATTCGGCAAAGGAAAGGAATGCCTTGACAAATTTGTCATACTGGCCAAACAGAATGACATTGGGATCCTTGGGGTCTGCCACTTTGGGCTTTTTGGGGTTGGGAGGTCCAGCAAACATGTTAGGGAAACGTGTCTCAAAAGGGGGATAGGATTCGATCATGAGGCCTTCAGTTACTGAGTCGTCCCTGTTGTTGATACATTGTAGCGAATAGTTGCCTTCTTTGAGGTAGTGCCACACCAAGAAAGAAACATGTTTGGGGTCCACTTTTTCCCAGAAAGGATAGTCTACAAAAAACATGTACCAATTCCGGGTCAGCGTCTATAGAGTAATATATACGATATAAAAGCTACAGTGTCCAATTGTGTCAAACAGTAGAGTATATTTATCTACAACCCTCTGAACGTCATGGTGCTATAATAAAATTATGACAACTCACTAGTGAAGGTCTTGCATCTGGTCTTCTTCTTCAACAAAGATGGCATAATCTTCATCATCGCACCCAACTGGCCCACCGTCTGCCAGTCTTCTTCAGTCTCAGGGGCCCAACAGAACTTATCCTCCCACTCCCTCCTTGGGAAATCCTCATCATCGCCATCATCTGGACTGACGGATTTGGATGTGGTGCCGGATCTGGGCAAGATTTTCAGTGAGGAGTATTTTTCTTGCATAATGGCCTGCTGCCTGCGCGTCGGCCGGCTCCCATAAGGGCTTGGAGGGGGTGACATCGCGACGCAGAAGTACTGGTCCACAACGACTGAGAAGAAATTCAGGGGCGGAGCCGCCATAGACCGCAACAGATCAGCAACTTGGGCCGTGGTGGACGCGTAGATGGCCTTTTTCGTCGAAGGTGCGGGAGTCGTTGCCGGCGGGGAGAGAACGGCTACCGTTGGCGTCGTAGTGATTGGTGTTTCTGTCGCCGCCGACGAGGCAGTTGCGGTAGTGGAGGCAATGCAATTATGGGATGCTGCGACGTGGGGCCAGTCTCGGTGCAACAACACGGACCAGGCTGAATCTGGTGCACGTCTACACCAAGCCCTCTCGATTGCAACCAAGTCCTTGAACGATAGGAATGGTGCCACAAACTCGACTACCAGCCCTTCCATCGGGGCCGGGTTTTTTTTTTTTTAAAAACAAAATTCGGAGAAAAAAACGTTATCGTTGATTCCTGGGTTGGAAGAAAGTCAACGAAATCAGAAAAATCATAGGGCGAAAGTGGCCAGTAGTAGAGGTGTTCTTGGTTGCGATAGAACGGCAGTAAAATCACACTCAGTTTGCTTCCCAGGTCGGCCGAAATTAAGGTACGCCTTAAGTGATACAATCACTTGTTTTCCACTATGGGAGAATTGACGTCAGTATTCTCTAAGAGGAGGAAACGGAAGGGCGTGCCATACGGAATATGTACGTGAAATAGAGAAACGAATATTTTGTAATTGCCGGGTGGTGCTTGCCTATTCAAATATTCCACGGGTCCGTATCCTTGGGTGAAATCCTCACTCATAATTCCTGTTTTGGGATGATGTTTTGTTAACTAATGATTCCGGGTGCACAAACCTCCCGATGCAGTTTGGTTGTGGAATGGTGTGCATTGTTCCCCATTGGGCTCTTCCACGCATAGATCCTGCAGTTTTGTCGTGGATATTTGTTGTTTACACTCCATTAACATACAACGTCGGTCATATCCAGGTCCCATGAAAGCACAATCCGGATATCCACATCAAGTGGGTTCAGCAAAATATCAGAAAAAACGGAATGGGAAATGAAAGCAGATTGTCTTGTGGTCATTGAGTATATTTCACACAGTTTTTAACTATACCCTGAGGCATCTATTTGTCTCCAAATAGAATTGATATCCTACCCAAAGAAACTAAGATCAAAGAAGCGTTCAGTATCTTACCATCATTGCCAAAACTTCTATTTGAGGAAACCGCTTATCCCACTCTTAATACACGGGTCAGTTGAGATAGGCTCGATTCCATACTATACTATACCTTTTTCTACCACAGTATTCAGTAGTTGCAGAGATCGCTCGGAGATTCCTTGGCCTGGTTACTAAACTAATTGTATTGGAGAATCAACTTGTTTCAATCCCAGAAGAACGGATCAGTGCTAACGCAAGATCGCGGTATGACTTGAAATAATATTAGAGAACAGTGAATTAAGGTTGAAAACCTGTGGTTCCTCAGGTCTAAGTTTCAAAACCTGTTCGTACAATTGGACAGCTTCTCTTTTTTTTTTTTTTTCAGTAAATGAGTTGTGGAATGAGAAAAGGGGTCTTCTCACTTGAACTGAGAAAATTGTTCACATAAAGTAGCTGCAACTCGTAGGAGTGAAGCACTATCAAGTTCTAGCTCTGCAATATTGCTCGCAATTCTGCCTTGATATTATTTATGTATTAGAGGAGAGAAATCTAAACTCAGTGGCCAATTCTGGAAAATGACAACAACTAAGAGCAGCATGCACAAAGAATATGTGGTCTCTGCTACAAGGAACCTTTGGATGGTTGTTAACTTCAATTATTCTATTGGGAAAACCTCTAGTAAAGCAACGTATTTTGACTGAGCAAGTTCATGTTTTTGTATTGCTTGCAATTCCAGCAGTTTGGGATCTTTCTGTACTGGTTTAATAACATCCAGTTGCCAGGTCTGCTTTCTTTGGCTGGAGGATGAAGAGAATTTTGATATAGTGTGGCGCTTTATGTGCTCTGCCCTTGAAGAATCACGTACAATCCCCTCTTTTTCTTTTCCCGTGTCACGTTGTAAAGCCATTGTTAACGCGGCATCAATAAGCTTTTTTGAATAGGAAACAGTACTCTTCTTTTTGGATGAGGAGGATGAACTACTTAGATTATCAATGGTATCATAAGATTTGATAGCTTCTTCCTCATTGGAGATTAAAATCCTTCTCCGTTCACTACTAGATGAACTGCTTGATGAATCACTGAGAACTGCATCATATGAAGCAATGTCTTCATCCGCTGCGGACATTTGTACTGCCTGTCTCGCACTGGTACCCTTGGCAACACTTTTACGTAGTCCTTGTCGTGCGACGCTTCCAATAGCTCTCTTACACATTCGAGGGTGGGTTTGTATCTCACTTCCACTTCCACTTCCACTTCCACTTTTACTTTTACTTCTACTCCCACTATCACTATCACTATCACTATCACTATCACTATCACTGGAACTCCCACTTGCACTGGCCCAAAATCGGCTTTTATTCTTACTCCCAATCGTTGGGGGAACAGCTGGACTGGCCGTTGCAGTCTCCTGCGTTTCCTTGACCATGGCATCGAGAGAGAATTGAGGCTTTCTCCCAACAGCACCAAAGTCCGCAGAAATGGGAGATAGAGGCAGATTTAGGGAACCCAGAAGTTGACCATTCTGTAGAGTAGTCGTCTGTGGACAACTGTATGGGATACCTGGCTGAGGTGGATAGCCGCTGGGAGAACTGGTAGGTATAGACCCAGGAGGCGGGTACCCTGGAGGGGAGCTTGCTGGGTACCCGAAACTCGGAGGAGGATAAGGAGAACTTGAAGGAAGATGGCCAGGGGGTGGGTAACCAGGAGGGGGGTACCCAGAGAGTGTGTATCCTGGAGGTGGATATCCAGAGGGCTGAGGTAGCGGCCCAGATGGTGGGTATCCTGGAGGGGGATACCCAGATGGTGGGTATCCTGGAGGGGGATATCCTGGAGGGGGTAGAGGCATTGAGAAAGGGGGTGGATAACCTGGATGTGCAGAACCAGGAGGTGGGTAACTGGTGGGTGGATAAACGGGAATCGAAGCTGCTGGAGAGCTCGGATATAGGCCTGGGACTGACAGGGATTGCAAAGAACTCATCATGCCTGGTTGTCCTGGCATCATTCCTAGCCCGGTATTTGGTGGCGCCATTGGCATGCTCATGCCTGGCTGAGGCCTAGGATCTGGATTAAAGCTCTCTGGACTAATGGTCGTCTGCAGGTTACGAATGTTCATCCGTGGCCTAGGATCGGGATTAATCCCTAACCGTGTTACAGGTGGCTGGAACGGCTGGAATCTTACAGTTCCTTCATCTACACCAGATGACGTACTGATGACTGCTTGTGAACCCCTTGCTTCATTGATAGCGGTTGTGCGTATCTGCACTTCATTTGTCACTTGTGATAGTTGCTTCTCTGAGGGCGTTACTTCGACAGGTGGTGGGGGTTCCTGCGATACACGCCGATAGTTGCATACTGTACTTGCTCCAGTTGAAATAACCTTTCCTATGTCGTGTGTTGCCGTATACATTGCATGGGAGGAGGCAGGACCTGCTGCAGTACCAGTCCTGCGAAATCCACCAGAGTTTATTGCCAGGTGTTTCCCTGGGTCTATGCCACAAGATTTGGCAGAAGATGCAGGGCCTGCCATTCGGGGTCTCATTCCATTGAAAACTGGTGGTGGTGTCGCTTTGGGTTTCTCGTCAGAGGAGGATGAAGATTTTTTTTTGCCTTTGAATCCTCCTGTGAAACATTTGTCTTTAAACACAATTTTGGACTCCTCAAATTCCATTGGGAGGCTGAGCGCATGTTTTGTCTTGGCATGGACCTCAGTATCGGGCTTGATGTCAAGACCAGTTGCCCGGGCTAAGACATACATTTCCCAGAAAATACTTTTGTCAACATAAAGGGAATGCAATGCCCCGGACTCGGTACCAAATTGTGCCTGTTGCTCCACTGTAAATTTTGCACCTTTTTGCAGTTATACAAATAGAGATACAAAAGCGTAGCACACTAAAGAGGCCCTGTAAGGCATCCAATGCACGTGTGAGATTTGGTTCATCATTCAAGAAAGTGCTTTGAAAAAACTTCTCAACCCTGGGCTTTTCCAGATCAAAGTTGTCAGGTTGTCCCGTCTCCCTTTCTGGGGGTGGTGGTATTTCCACAACCAAAGGTGGAGTTACGACTTCCTACAGATAGCCAATGGTTGTTATTGTTGCTTGCAAGGTTAAAAAAAAACCTCTCTAAGTTTAACAGAGGGGAGGGTCCATGGGTCCTCAATTTCCTTATCTACATCCATGAAGTGGTTGAAGAGAGATTGCTAAATGTCTGAGTGCAACACTTAGAAAAATGGGTGCTACATACAGGAGAGCCTGAGTACGTTTTGGTCCACCACATACGGCGACGTTTCCACATTACCCTAGTTTTATTGAACTGCTTTTCTTTATTTTTCAGATTTGTTGCCTGTGTAAGTTGAAGCTAGTTAGTTTATTTAAGAGCTTCTTGTGATCAAAGCCTGTTGCTCGGCAATCTTTATGTTGTATTGGCGTTTAATCTCCGCCAAGCAAGAGGGCGGTTCGATTTCATATTTGAGATACTGTAGCTCGATTAATTCGTTTGTTGGGAAGAGGGTGGAATACTTGATCCAATGTATTAAGAACAAGAAGAGAAGTATTAGGCGTCACAAAGCTATAAAAAAAGGTCAACTTTTTTTTGTAGAGTGGAACAAGGTGTTACTGGTATTCTCTTCCAAGAGTCAGTATTTTTTTCCTTATTTCGTCAGTTTGAGGTTGAAGGTTTAGTTCTTCAACTTTTTTATTTGCCCATATTCTGGAAACTACACAAATATATTGTTGATAAAAGATTAAGTGTTGAATAAGACATACTCAGTCCTGTATGATATTGCGTTGGCTGTAACACAAGCTGGAGACTCAACGTCGGGGTACGGGAACTAAGGAGACCAAAGTTCAATGTAATATGCACTAACTATTGTTTTAGAGAAGAGCATTTGGAGATATAGTACCTTGTTCAATGTGGTTCAGAATTTTCCCTGCAACGGAAAACTGACCAGATGCAGCACATGGGGCAGTTGGAACAATATCATCAACTTGGTTTTGATTAAATCTCGCTCCAAGAAACATTAATGGTTCAAATGATATCTGCTGTAGTGCCTGCCTTTTTTTGTGTTGGTGAGTTAGATTTTCCCGTCAAAGACTGTAGAGCAATTCATTACTCATCACTCAATGTTCGCAGGTTGAGATAAACGGCTCCAGTTGCGTTGGCAATTCTTTTTAGGTAGTTTGTGTCACATTTTTCCTCGTAACTCAGAGTAAAAATGGGCTTTGCAAAAAAAGGAACAGCAAATTCCTTTTTAGAGGTCAAATTGATAAGTGATAACAATACTACACACTCTCTCGCCCCATGAACAGAACCCATCAGAAAAGAATAAATTGAAGGAAGAACTTTCATTAAGTTGTGCAAGAGTGGTTATGCTAGTCCCACCACAGTAGGTAATTTGCTTCAACCTTTCAAGTAACAATGCAACATTCTATTGGAATTTCAGTGCTCTGAATTTTTGGGATGAAATCCACACTGTGAATGATCCAGCGAACTCAAGCTTAGTATTGAGAAAGTACAAAGACCAAGTCACACTCACAAACATATTTCCAATGGCATGTACGAATTCAAAAGCACTTTTTTCCCATGTTAAAAAGAAGTGCTGACGTACCCCCACACCGTGAGTGGTTGCTCAATGCCCTACTCAAGGACTTGTCCCAGATGATTCCAATTGCCGTTGTCTGTATGTAGAGGAATGAATATTAGAGAAGAAGTGGTTTTTGACTTGATTTTTACTTTTTCACGTGGTACAGAACTTGACATCGATGATAAATCACCTTTAAAGCAAAAGTAAGATGTGGTCAAATCTTCAGGAGGTCCCGCTTCAATAGATAGTAAGCCAGAAGATGAAGGACTTTCTTTCAGAAGTACTCTTCTCAAGGTTGATGCACCTATGATTTCAGGTGGCTTTGCAGATGACAGTGAAACATCATACTCAAAAGTGGTAACTTTTCCTTTACAAGTATGTGGTTTTGGAGGTTTTTTCTATTAAAAACAACAACAAGCAAACAAGCATAAAACCTGTTATTGTGCTGGGTTGAAAGTCTTTGTTCCCAAATGCACTCTGTGTTTCTAAACTCAACAAAGGTGGGCAGAAAACTTGAGTATCAATATCAAGTTGAATCTACTTGAACTGTCACGAAGATATAAAGCAATAGTAAATGAGAGGAGACATGGAGTCTGAAGGATTTTAAAATATTTGCGTGCAACAGCATAGGGCAAAAATAAGAGCTCTTTACGGAATCTTCAGTAAGATCAGAAGAAATAACAACCTGTGAAGCAGCAAGGTTAGCATAATCGCATTGAGTCATTTCACACTTTGATGACTCGGAAGCCATGCTTTGGTAGTGGGTATATCTTTGTCCTAAAAACATTGCCAGCCACGTGTTCCACAATAGCTGGTCCACCGCGTTTCTCCCGTACTTCAGTCTCAAAAGCATCGCACCAAGCAATCTTCAGTAAACCATTCACAAACCTTCTCTACAATCACAGCGTCGACCATGATTCCCGATGGGTGGTCCACGGCATACCCACACACGGACGCCCCCTCGCCGAGTCCCATAACCAGCTCCCCCTCCCTGTCCTCGTCCGCGTCGTTTCGGAATACCGCCGTGACTGCCGTTTCGGCCCCAACGCCCGGCACCACGCGAACAGACACATCAACGCTCTCGGGCACCAACTTCTCCCCTGTCTCTTTAACCGTCAGCTCCAGCCGTTGCTCCGTTCCGCCCGACATTAAAAAAAATTGCTGAGACCGGCGGTCTGGTTCTTGATTTCGGGTTCAGACAGCGGGATTCCCCACACAGTTGTTGACAGAGTTTGCCAAGTTTCACTCGTCCACCGAGTTCTTCTGGTACATAATCGACAAGACGAATCGTTGATCCTAGAGCCGTTTTTTTTTCAACACTGAACGAACACTATCATGGGGCAGACAGTGGGAACAGACACCGGCAATGAACAACAACACTCCACAGATTACCTCGCCAAACAAGCTGGCCTCGTTTCTGTTGTGAAGGGCAGCAAACTCCTCACAGCGGCGGTCAAGGCCCAACCCGAGAAATTGGCCAAGTTGGTTGCGCGGACACCCCTGGGCCGTGAAATGGACGTGTTCGAGCGCGAGATCAAAGTCCCGGACACGTCAGCAGGCCACCACAGCGCCAAAAAATTGGTGCGAGTCAATGTCATGTTCGTCTGTGCCGTTCTCGGGCACCTCGAGGAGCTAAAGATAGTCCACGATGCGTGGCACGAAAGGCCTCGCTCCAGAGTTTTTTTTTCCCATATGGTGGATTCCATATGCACTTGGAACCAGTGGGGTGAAGGGACTGCATTTGCATGTGCAGTGTATGAGGGGCATGCGGAAGTGGCAAGGTTCTTGCTGGACAATTTCGGCGCGGATCCACTGGTGTGGTGTTTGTTAGATGGCAAAAATGTCAGCGCTATGCACTTGTGCATTGGCAAGCTACAGCTGGATCTCATTGAAATGATTCTATCTCACATTGATGTTCCAACCAGGGTTGGCTTGCTATGCAATCAAGTACCCCTCATACTGAGTCTCCCCTGGAAATGGCTATGTCCAGCAACAACTTGGAGTTAATACAGCTGCTGCTGAATAAAAAGTGGGGTGGGAATGAATTCATCGCGGGTGTGGACGACAGAGTTCCAATTGTAACATACTGCGGTTTAAAGGGAGCTCGTCCAGATGTTTTGCAGTATCTCTGCCAAGTGTTTCGCCAAGGCCTTGGCCGTGCTTTTGTGAATGCGACAATATATCCGCACTGGAGTGAAACAAACAAGGAGCTTCTCGATATTCTCGTCAATCATCCCAATTTCCCTAGATCCCTCAATTCGGAGACTGAAAATAGAAGAACACCACTTTTTATGGCAATATTGAGAAACCACCAAGATCTGGTCCTGAAGTTTTTATCCCTCGGTGCAAATCCAAATGCTCCATGCAGCTGTCAGCTTCGTAGTTATGAAGGCATTTTCACTCCAATGATTCTTGCTGTAATCTTGGACCAAAGTGAGTTGGTGGCTGAAATGGTGAAACTGGGTGGAGTTCTGCCAACTAAAGATTGTGGCCTCTGGGAGCACTATCAAGGTTCGGAATACGATCACATACAAGGTTTCTGCAATTTTCTGCTCTTTTTCCTTTTTTTTTTTATAACCACCAGGATACTTGGAGTTGCTCTCAAATCAAGCTGCTGGCTCTATCTCGGTGTCAAAATATTCCGAAATCATCGGCTCAACAGACGTGCTCCGTGCATCCATGCCTGTCATGGTAGTGGAGCCTCAAAGTAGAGTAACAGAAACACCACAGATGGTTTCTGCATCTGTTGAGTAAAACTCCCGTATTTTCCTAACAATTTGGGTAACCAGACCGCCAGGATAAATGACGCTACCACAGCAATGGCAGCACTGTACCAAGCAGAAACTGCCGGAGTGCTGGCGCTTCTTGATGTTCAATCCCTTGGAAGGATTCAACGGACTTCCCGTTTGTGGTTTGCCCTCGCATCACCCGCAGTACCAGTTTCATAATCTTCTTTCTCAAAAAGGTATCATGTAGGGCGTTCCAATTCCTCTTGGAAGGTACGCTTTTCTCATATTTTTAACAGACCACTCAGTCACAAAACTAGCAAGCATTGTTGAACAGCAGTGCAACGTGGCCTAAGAACGCCAGAACAGTTTTGAGCCACTTTTTAAATGAGATTGGAGATTGTGACCAAACCAAGGTACCTTCCTTACCTTTACCTTCCCTTACATTCCAAAACGCCAAAGTGGAAACATGTAGCTTTTGTTTGGATGTCACGGAACTTTTGCACTGGGTGTGGCCATGTTTACAGATGCCGTGGTGGATCAACATGCCCAGTAAATCACCCCCTTGCCAAACACAGTCCCGGCATTGAGCACTCGGTTCTGGACAAGTACTACAAGGCTTATGACAGGGCTTGGATATTGGCGGTCCCCCGTGAGGAAACAAACACAAACACCAGGAAACGGGGTTTCTTCGGCGCATTTGCGAAAAGGTCCTGATAACAGTCTGCGAGTTGTTCTTCTCAACTGCCTTCCTCATTCCGCGTTGTGTTAAAAAAAGAATCTTGTAACTTCAAACCACGCAACACCAATCCAGTCTCTTTGAAATAGAGAAGTGTCAAGGGAGTGCTATTTCCGGCCAGCAGATCTGTTGCGGGTGTGTTCCCGCTTACACAGAACCAGCATCGAAAAACCTCACGCCACGGCGGTGAATGATGTGACGCGATCCCACTTGGACAAGAGTAAATTGTGGTGCGAATCACTCTCAAATTGTTGTTGACGGTTGCCCTCTGTGTGGACGTCGTCTCAGTCGCCAAAAAGGAAGACAACAAAAATAAAATGACCGACGCAACACCGAAGCCCAAAACTGCGACAACGCCTACGGCCGCGGCGGCAACGGATAACACATCGACCAACAACGCACCTGCAACCCCGGCAGCAACGACCGCGGCACAAACGACCACCTCGCCTGCTGCAGTAGAAGCCACGGCCACCGCCGCAACCACAGCCACAGCCACAGCCACAACAACGAGCACTCCGACCGCCACAGCGGACAACGGCACCCCCCCACAACCACAAACCCACAAGTGCTGGAGCTGCGGCACCGTCGTGGCCAAGTTGGATCCAACCGTGCACAAGCAGTGCAGCAGGTTGCTTTTTTTTTTTTTTTTTTTTTTT
>JAHLWZ010001081.1:0-20889 GCA_020536535.1 Pelomyxa schiedti | reverse complement strand
TGGCCACCAAGGAAGAATAAAAGCAATCAAGAATGTGGCGACACCACACCCAAACGTTACTCCCACAACTGCCCCTGTGCTCAGCAAGTCTCCCTCGCCATCAGGTTGTACCCCCATCACCATTCGTTTGGTTTTTTTTTTTTTTTTTTTTTTGGTTTAGGGGGATTTCCTCAGTGAAGCTTCGGAGAAGAAATCGGTTGTTGTATGCTTTTTTTTTTTGCGAAGTCAAACTACTTGTTTATAAGCCCAAGTACTTGGTTATCTACCATTGGTTACACAAGCCCCATCAAGTACTTGAAATAACAACCCTGCAAGTTGTTGAACCACATTATAGCATCGACATGGAAAGGATAAAGGCACTTTTTCTGCCTTACAATTGCATGGTTTGTGCATAATTCGTGTGACTAGGATGTGGAAGTGTAATACTCATTATCTACAGTGAATCCCTAGCTTGAAAGCAGAGCTGTGATGCGTCACCACATCGTGACCAGGTCCCAGTCTCTCTGGCTCAGTCTTCCCAGTCTTGATTCCACACCCAGAATATCCACGGGATTGAGGATATTACTGGAATGATGACTGGTGGTAATACAGACACAAGCACAATCTCAACAACGGATTGTGGGCCTGTTGTTGTTTGGGTGTTTGTTCTTCAGTTAGTTTCTCGGTGAGGATAGGGTTTATTTTAGGGAAAACGCACACAATCCCAGTATCAACCCAACTGCAACCTATAAAAAAATTACAATTGAAAAGTAACAGCAGGGGAAATACCGCCACAATGACGCAATCCAGTAAAGCAATTCCCGTATTATATATCAACCAGGCCAGACCTCCAACACCCCCAGGTGTGTACTGTCCCTTAAAGTGCCTATATTGTGGATTAAACTCGAAATTTACATAAGAGACGTGGAAAATACTTTTTTAAAAACGCGTTCTCAGAAGGGTCGATGTTGCTGGGCCAACACGGAAGAAGAAAAGCAAGCAGGAACGCAGCGATGCCCGACCCAATCGCCACTCCCACAATTGCACCTGTGCTCAACAAATCTCCGTCACCATCCGGTTGTACCCCCATCGTTTGTGTCTTTTCTTTGTTTTTTTCTTCACCGTATTTCGGAGTCCAGAATGATCGGCGTTTGATTGCTTCTGAGAAGGATTCGTCAGTGACAGCCTCATGTCCGCAGGGATTGAAGGAAAACCGCTGTTTCCATGGCACCAACCGCACCACTGAACGACGGCAGCTTTCGAAGCCAGAGGATGCGTTTATCAGTTTCTGTCAGATCCTCCTGATAACAAACCAAAACAACGAAACGGTATTTCGCGGCGAAATGTCACGCACTACGTTCCTGGGCCTTCACCACACCGCCAACAACACTAACCAATCCGGTCCCATAATTCCCCCACCGCCATCGTCCCCACCACCGCCTCCCCCCTCCTCCGGTGATGTGAACCTGGTACCACCCCCGCTGCCCCCAAATTGCAGCTCTCAGATACAACAACAACAACAAGTAGAATCGGCTACTCCCACCGCGCCTACAACACCCACAATTACCGTGTCCCGTGCCGATTCGCCCGGCGACATAAGCGTCCTCGCGCCCGACGTAGCCGCACCATCGTTTGAAGCGCCGTCGCCGCCCCCATCACAGGCCCCCGCTTCGCCGAAACCGCCCCTCCTGGTCCCTCCGGCTGCTCCCCCGCCCTTTGTGGTTCCCATAATTAACTCCGGCGCCTCATCGCCCTCGCCATCGCCGTCGTCGTCGCCCTCATTGACGTGTTGTGTCATTGACCAAGCCGAACCCGCAGTTATGGGACAATTCGATGGGAACACTGGTAGTACTACCACAATTTCTATTACTTGTGATGAGGATATTCGAGAAGATAGAGATGCTCATAGTCCTATCAGTAATGTTTCAGTTATACCCCCAGCCCCTCCTCCTCCACCTCCCCCTGTTGTTAGTGCAACAGACACTAGTACTGGGAATAGTTGGAGTAATGGGAGGGGGAGGAAGGATACTCTGATGAGCGTGAACGAGGATCCTTTGGTTTCTATGCTGTCCCAGAGCTCTTCTGCTGGGTCATTGCTGGCTGCATCTTCACTCAAGGCGGCATCCACCCAATCCACTGGTTCTTCGCCGATACCATCTCCCGCGCATTTCGCCACTGCCATTCATCATGTCCATCCTTCGTCCATTGGAGCCAGGATTGCTAGGCCTCTTCTTGGAAGAAGACCGGTACAGACAATTCCCGCCCAGACAACGGCTGCCACACCTACACAGTCTTCCCCCACTACCACACACTCCCCTGCCCATTCTCCCACACCACCTTCTAAGGAGATTGCACCCACTTCCTCCACTTCAAGCACCAAAACTGAAAGTGGCAGTGGAGGTGGAAGGCCTCGAGGTTTTGATTGGCGGTCTACAACAATGAAAAATCTCATGGATGCTGTGAACACGTTTAAAAGTGCCCTGCTCACAGTTCATCGTACCTACTCCCTCTCATCTATCTTTTTTTAACTGGGACTGATAGTCACGGGGGGAACAAACTTGAAAACGAACGGAGGGAAACCCAAGCCAAACACATTTTGTGAAATCTATCTCGTGGATTCTCTAGCAGGGGGGAATACCACCACTTCCACTACCCCAGCGTCTCCAGCTGTCAAACGGCTCAGAGCAAAACTTGTAGAAGGTGACTCAAACCCAGTCTGGTGAGTCATCCTTTTACTTTGAAAACTTCTAAAAGTTTATTAGGGATGAAGAATTTTCCATGTGAGTGACAATAACGATTCTTACAATTATTTACTTACATTCAGAGAAGTTCCTCCAAGTACAAGGGCACTAAGAATTGATGTAATGAGCTGTGGTAAGCTGTCCAAGGACAAACTTCTTGGATTTGTAGACGTGCCAGTTTCTGATTTCTCCCATTGGCAGAGGTAGTGCAACAAAAGAGGAAAAGCCACTAAAACCCTTAAGCAATGGCATTGCCCCAATTAGTGTTGAGAAGGGCAGTAAGGCTACAGGGGAAATATCATTTTCTCTGAGTTTCACTACCGCGATGGATAGAAATAAGTACCTCAAGATTTCTAAGGACTTCTTTGACCAACTGCAATCAGTAACTTTTTACTCCGATAACACTCAACTGATTTTCTTTAGATACTTACAAACCCAGAACTATACATAACAATGGCAATATGCAGAGCATTGTGGAGCTCTTCTGAAGATGCATTTTCTTTAGCACTCATCCGCATATTCCATCAAAAAAGTATGGCCCGGAATCTCGTTGTACAACTGCTCACAAGAGAAGTAACCATTGGTACCCTGTTGTAGTTTCTTCCTTCTAATGAGCATTGTTTGTAGCATCGGA
Organism: Pelomyxa schiedti; assembly: GCA_020536535.1. NCBI lineage: Eukaryota > Evosea > Pelobiontida > Pelomyxidae > Pelomyxa > Pelomyxa schiedti. The sequence continues at coordinate 17,535 of JAHLWZ010001081.1, read as the reverse complement.
TAAAACATTTTTACGGCAGAACACACTGGCTACCAGGCTCGCGATGCACTATTTCAAACTTATTGGTTTTCAATATCTGAACACGGTTTTGAAGCCACATATCGACAGTCTTCTAGCCGATTCTACGATTGGAGTAGAGCTTCGGTGTGTTTCTTTTTTTTCCCCCGGCGGAACCCACTAAATTTCCACAGAGATGGAGATGGATTCTCTGCCAATGTGCGGTTGGCTGTAATTTCTCAAGCAATTTTAGAAAATCTTTTCCGGAATGTTAACCTGATTCCATTGTATGGTGACTTTCTTTTTTTTGTACCTAAAATATCATACAGGAATATCCGACTTGTTCTATGGGAGCTTAAACAAGTTCTGGTTAAACAGGGACGACCCCAACTCGCTTCCACTTTGGCCATTGCAGTTTTCTTCCTAAGATACTTCTGCCCCGCTGGTACGAAAACATTTATAAAAAGGCTGACTGACTAACACAAATGTTCAGTTTTCTTCCCAGAGCAATTTTATCTCTCGTCAGGTACCGTCCCACATTGCATCTTATATCAAACATTTCTTTTTAGTGGATATATCGCCCGAGAATCGTAGAGCTCTGACAATGATTGCCAAAGTAATACAAAGTTTGGCAAATGCATCCAGACAAGAGTAGCCACTCTCCCACTTTTTTGACATATTTTGACACTCGTTTCTAGAGATTCCCTGGAGACTTCCCACATGGAGATAATTGCCCAGCTAATAGAACCTCTGCGGGAACCAATGGACAATTTCATAGTTCTCATAACGGTATGTACCCATTATTATGTTCCTCTCTCTAAAAGCCTTTCTTCAAGGAAAAACCAGATAGCGCTCCACCTGATGAAACACACTCGCAGCTAAGAGAAGATGATTACCCAAAATTAATGGCAATCGTTGTATGTGCCCGCTTAATTTTTACCCTCGATTTAATTAAGTTCTAAGGTTCGGAAGTTAGCGGAAAGTTTCACTACAATTGAGACGTCACTGAAAGCAGGTGATGACACTTCAGCTGAGGACTATCTAGCCCTTGTATGCAAGCAGCAAATTGAAAAAATTCTAATTTGAGCTAGGCCGAATTTGAGGTTCTAAAATCCATCATCACCAGCTGATCAGGGAAAAAAAAACCAAAACTCAACAAGAGATGTGTGTAACTCGCTAATTTCTAAATTATTCCTCAAATCGTATTACCTTTTTCTTCCATCTTCCATTTTAATTCTCAGCGAGTACAGAAGACACCCAACCTAAATCATTCAGGGCCTGCTGTGAGCCCTCAGAGTCAGCAACACCATCCAGAATGATAACAAGTTCCGGGATTGTATCACCATCACTTTTCTCAGTAAGGCACAGGCCGGCACTACATGCAGAAGTAAGCCTGAGTCCCACACTGTCCTGTGTGGTCTCTGTGCACTGCAGAATAGCCTCTGATTCATCACATATGCCGGAGTTCACATCGGAATCATGTCCGGCAACTAGAATGATTCCTCCTTGTGAGGCAACAGTGTCCTGTATGACGCTCCGGAGGTCATTCCTGTATGAGGCAAGTGACAGTTCAATAGCCACCCTCAGGTCTGCGTGTACAGATGCGGCCCATGCCGAGGTAGATAGTAGAGAATTCAAGAAGTCGTTCTTGAGGCTGTAGCGGAGGTGTATGTGGATTCCAAGTGGTTCAGAGAAGCTGATGAGGTTCCGGAGAGATTCTGCAAAGTCGGAGTGTGTTTGTTCCGGGGTGTAGTTGTTTTCCGGTACTCTGTGTGTAGTTAGAAGCAGATCATTGGCTACTCCCATTGAGCCCATTTTTGTAATAAGTTGTTGCAGGCCGGCAAAAGAATTGCTGTATTGCGGTTGAGAATTGTTGCATAACCTACGAGGAATTAGTAAAATGAAAATTTCTGGTAGAATAGCCTATAGTTGTAGATTCCATCTCCGGGATAGAGGTCAATGCCACTAGAGGCATCCACAATGAGCCTCCATTTCCGGCTGGCAAGCCACTGCCCTTCCACTTGAAGGTATTCTGTGGAACGCCCGGCAATATAAGTCCAATCCACCATGGCGGTGTCAAATGTTTCGGAAACAATTGGAGACAGGGCCAGATAATTTCGCAAAGATGCGTGAGTGCCTGGTTTGAGGAGATTGTAACCTACTCGGAAAAGCCGGCTCTCTGGAGCCACTTCTGAAAGTACCTTGGTATTCTATGAGTTAACAAGCAAAAGAAAAAAAGACTTGCCTTGACACCATCTTCAGATTGAAGGGAAATTTTGAATACTCTGGTATCTCCACCAGCAATTGTGGTGGCTGTGCTGCTTCCCAAGTCAATTCCTGCGTAACCGTCAGGGACATATCCAACTTGATTTTTCTCTGACTGATCCAGAGGAATCTCCGATAAAGAGGCGATTGCTCCAATTTGTGATTCTATGTTCATGGGAAGTTCGCCCCAGGTTGGATTGCTCACGAGAAGAGTATATATCTTGGTGGCATTTCGACAGGCAATCCACGTCAAACCAGAGGAAACGCGGAACGGCATGCGACTTGTTAAAATCAAATCAAGAACTCCTCGGACACTGGACACAATTGGATGAGGTGAAGAAAGGCTTGAATCCTAAATGGGCAGTGAATACAAGAAGTAAATTAGTTGAGGATAACCTCGGAGTTGCCAGTGATTTTCTGTGATTCAAGGGACACAGCAGTGGGCGGTCCTAATACAATCAAGGTTCCGTTCAGATCTCCAACTGTGTTCTGCAAAGCAACAGGAGTTCCAGAGGATACTATTTGTGCCAGTACTTGCACACTGCTCCCAGAGCAACTAATAGGACATGCAGTAAAAGAAAGCGGTTCAACAATCGTTGTTCCATTCGCGAGTAAAACTTGAGTTTTAGCAGCTACAGTGAAGCAACTCCCGGTTGAAGTGGTGCATGCACCCAGGCCACCTGGTATTGCTGCAAGATTTGAAGATGTAAGAATCACATGGCCACCTTGCTGCATGAACCTAGTAGCATTAGAAAATTGGTACATTATGGCAGGAAAAACTTGGAAAGTTTAGAGCCTATCTCAGTAGTGTCATGCTCCAAAGTACCAGTTACGATGATTGTGTCATATCGATTAATCAACCACTGTGGCGCATCATGCAGTAGAATGTCTATCGAGTCTCCATAGGGTGTCGGAGTGGTGAAACCCGCTGTGTTAGGTAAAAATGTGTGTAAAAACGGCCAACAACCTTCACTGTGAAAGTAGCTGCTGTCTTGATACCCAGGATATACCAGCCGAAACAATTCGTCTAAAATAATGTAAGGAGGGAAAACCTTGCGAGGATACCTGTGAAGTAATCTCCTTTTTGTGTGTCATAGGGCAGAGTTCCCCAATTTCTGTAGATAGAACCACTGTATAAGTGGCGAGGAGGCACATACCTGACAAGAGAAGTAAGAAAAATTCGCAAATTCCCAGAGATACCCTTGGAAAAAGTCCAACATTACTCCGATTGTTGCTAAGTGGATTCCTGGTGTACGGTATTGAGAGATCCACTCAAGGGCACCTTTCTGTACTGGATGAGGAAAATTAGAAAGTAACACACTAACCTGTATGGAGCCAGCTGACGTGATTTCAGTTCCTGAAAGCCAACCATTCTCCATACTCACATAAGCACTGTTATAGAAAATTTGTGAGTACATTAAACGTTTCATCAACGCCAGAGAAGGTCCGCATTCAGTACCACCATCATTCTGTGAATTGCACGTGTATGCTCCAGGCTGCAATGAATGAGTTGAAAAGTAACAAAACCACACTGATGAATCTACCTTCTGGAACTGGGCTGTACTGTTTAGAGGGAGAAAAGTCTTGTACCCCCACCTATTGTAAATACTCACATTTCCAAACCACAATATACCATATCTTTTACAGGCTCCTTTTCAAGCAATTGAGGCACAGTTAAAGAATTTCCAAACTAAGGCAAGATTTACCTCGGGTGAAAGAATAGAATAATTGAGTATTTGGCAATGCCTGAGCGGTTTCACATCCGGCCACTGTGTACCTACCAGATTGCAGCAGGTAATGCGGCATGTAAAGAGAAGTCAAGGCAGCAACTTTTCCTCCTAATTCCTTTTATAGTATTAGGCGATTCAATTATGTAAAGAGCAGGCAGTACCGTTTCCATCTTGTCAAAAAAGTAGTGGAAATGAAGAAAATGACTGGAATGGGAACCTGACAGCGGTATTGTCTGAGTGCTGTATCCTCCGATATATCGGCCATCTTAACAGTATCAGAAGTTTTATTTATTCCCCTACTATTCCCCTACAAAAGTACCTTGTTCGCCGACATCCATGCCCAGCCAGTGGCTACCAAGCACTGCTTCAAGGTACTCAAGAGCTTCTGGCGGTGGGGTAAACTCTTCCCAGTCACCGGGTCCAGATCCGGGGACGAATCCCCAAATGTCAGCTGGAAAAAAGAATGAGAAGTAGGGACAGAGATGAAAGAAAGTCACTTATATACATTCCAAGGGAAGCAACATAGTCTACCACTTCATTCAAGTTGGGGGCAAATATGTCATCCTGAAAATTAGGGGGCAGATAAGCCAGGAGTACTTGTCAGCATCTATCACGCAACCTTAAACGGCCATAGAATGTCACCAAACTGGGAGTACAATTCAATCGTGTCCTTGTAGTCCACGATATTTCCGTTATTATCCAGAGAAAACCCTCTGAGAAAAAGAAGTCAATCCACATATTAACAAATTTACTTGGATCAGTAAATGCCACCTCAAAGTAGCAAAGTGCGTGACACCCTGGAAAGTGTCCCAAGTTGGAGGTGCCACACTGAACCTGTCCCTCTGAGGGTGTTGCTCAGGCCTATACACCTATTCATTTGCCAAATCAGTTGGGACCACCTACCTTCCAAAAGCACTGCACCAAATAAAAATGTGATTTACAAAAGAAAAAAAGCTGACCCAAACACCTGAGGGTACACGCCAAGTGGAGGTGTCACAGTCCCCGCTTCACAAAAACAGATACAACCAACCAATGCAACAACAACAGCCACTCCAATTATGATCATGGGACTGCCCATCGAACACCCGTTGGTTTTTTTACCGCTTACAAAGGGTGATGATTCAGGGAATCACCGGAGATGAATGGCTGTGAACTAGGTACCCTTCATGAGCCTTACGCTCAAATATACTGTTTCATATTTGTTTGTCTACTGCCGTTCCTCACGGAAGTAGACAATGTAAGAAAGAAAAGGGGAAATAACATATAGCATTTCATATTTCTATCAAAGTTTAATTGAACTCCTCTGTGGTTCTCTTGTTAAGGGGGTTGACAGACTGAGTGGTCAAGGAATGAGAGTGAGGAAAAAATGATGGAATGATGAATACTCACGTGGAAACTTGCAGGTCGTTTATCATCACTGCCGAGGATTCATTGTCTTCATCCTGAAAGAAAGAAATTAGAATTGTGGCACATTGGGGGTGAAATCGTAACCTTTTCAAGTTCAAAGTTGAAAAGTTCCTTGACAAACACATTTGACAGTTCCCCAACATCACCAGCTTTTACCCAACCAGGTTCTTCGTCATTAGCATCATTTATTCTGTTATTGAAAAGAGTAATGCGTGCAAGCAGGAAAGCGTCAAGTACCTCTTTTTTGGAGTCACGATTCTATGTTCCGGAGTGAGGCCCAAAGAGTTGACAAAAGCTATTTGCATCACCTTCTCTACGGGAGTGCGTTCAATTCTGTGTATTTGGGATATCGTCGTTGTGGCAGAGAGAGTATTTCGTGGAGGCGGCCCGCGCAGTTTCATTCCGGGTCTCACATCAGAAACACATAGAGAGGCGCCGGTCAGTGCGCATGTAACTTTGCCATCACCCAAGAAGCATGGAGATGGGCAATAGTCATCAGGAGTGTAGCATATATTCTTAACAACAATGCGGATGAACGGAGGGTCCAATGGCTTTGTGTGGCACTTGGATGCATTCTCGAGCAGTTGTTCTATTTCAGTTTTCCCAGCAGCCAAAGACATAGCCGATGCCCCGCGCTTGCTCTTAACATGAGGGTTTGCGCCATGCTTCAACAACAAGCTGACAGCACGAACACTTGAACGGCGCACGGCCTTGTGAAGCAGCAATCCTGATCTTCCAGTGTCAGATTCAACTCTGTGTCATTTGTGTGAGTGCCAGTCAGAACAGACCGGAAGAAACGTACCCGAAGTTGAGAGCGCGCAGCTTTGTACCCATTTCGTCAAGAATGGAAGCCATTCTCTCGTCATCCACAGGGACTTGTGCATTGCGTGGCTTGAAGCACGCCAACAAATCCTGCGTGATATAACTGTTTACATACTCCTCAGATAATAAAGTAAACCCTAAGAGAGTTTGGGAGTAACAGTTCATAGCACAGTAATTACCAATCCCACACACCCACATCAACGCCACTCTAATAATATACACATAGCGATGCCACCAGCCCACAACGCAAAAACACTAAATCATAAGTAAGCATACTTTTTCTCAAGGGGATTAACAGGGAGTGCCACGGGCGGCACACCCTCACGCAGCTCCCCCACGTCCCCACGTACTCCCCTCCCAGTCCCCCCAGCCCCCCCGCCGAGCCCGACCCCTCGCCCCCCTCGCCCCCGTCGCCCTGCCCCTCTCTTGGTGCCGCGACCCACCCAAGCGCAGCCCGGACCCCCTGCCCGCTCAGTTGCCCGTCCGCGTAGGCCGCAGTGGGCCCGGCGGGTGTCCCCGTGGCGCGGCCTTCCTCCCTGCCTGCTGTTGCTGCGTGGTCGCTCATCACCCGAGAAGCAACCTGAAAAAAGAAGGGATTTGGTTGAATAAAGTAATCAACAGACCGGACGCTGTCATTTTCGTAGCTCACGATTGGCGGTCTGGTGTTTTTTTTATTCCGCCATTTCTTGTGTGCGTGCTAGACACCACTTCCCTCGTGTGGCACATCGCTGGGGTGTCAGAGTATGTCGACATTCTCCCCAGGAATCAATTCAGGAAGATCTCCAGAACCTGTGCCCACATGGCAGACAACAAGGAGCCGCTACCCGTCGACGGCCATGCGCCCGCCCCTGGTGGTGGTGGTGCCCTCGATCGCGAGTCCATCCTCGCTCTGCCCGTGCAGCTCCGCCCCGGCCTCCTGCCCACTCCCGCCGCTGCGCGGCACCCCCTCTCCCTCGCTCCGGCGGCTGCCCCGCCCCCGCTCCCGCAGCAGGCCCGCGGCCCGCTCGCCCGGCCTTGCCCCGTGTGCGTCGCCCCGTGTGCGGCGGACCCTGTGGTGTTCCCGGGGGGGTGCGGGCACGTCGTGTGCCGCGGGTGCTACGGGACCCTCGCCGCCGCCGCGTCGCTGCGCAGCATCCACCAGATAGCACGGCGCGCCATGTCCGATCTACTAGCCGCGAACGAGGAGGAGAGGGGAGTGGCGATGATGGGGCGGCAGAATTATGGGATGGCGGAGGGGGGTGACGACGAGGAGGAAGATAATCCGAGCAGAAAGAGAAAGCGCGACGATTACGATGATGAAAATAACCTGCTGGAATTGGACTGTGTCGATGGTAATGATTGCGATATGGCTGCAGTGGCTCCGAAACCGTGTTTTTAATAAATCCCTCCGCAGGCAAGAAAGATAAGAATCAGGACGAAAACGAAATCAAGGTCAATTGCCCTGTACCAAGCTGCGGAGTTTCATCATCACTGGTTCCCGATTTGTCAAATCTCGTTTCAAGTGCCCCTGAAGTATGTCCCTCATACGTCCTGGGCAAATTTTAACTGAGAGCAAAAGGAATGCATGCTGGCCATTTGTAAGAATGAAAAGGGTGTCTGCAATCCAGTTTCCGTTGTTTGCAAACAATGCAACATGAAACTTTGCTCCCAGTGTTTTACCCTTCGCCATGAACGAACTGAGATAAGCTCACACAAGGTATTTATATCCGCTCCGGAGTTCTCGTTTCTCAACTCCTTATCAGATGGAACCCTTGGTAGAAGGACTGCTGGAAGCTCCGGTGTTGAAGTGTCCTATTCACGGCTTTCGAGACCTTGATCTGTTCTGTGATGTTGACCATGAAGCTGTTTGTTCACTGTGTTCCAAGAGTGGCGGCGTTCACGCAACTCACAAATGCCTTCCCATAAGCAGTGGTATTCTTATGCTGCAAATCTTCATTTCAAGTATGTGTGTGGATATGACCTGAGTAAAAAGAACGAAAGCTTGAGCTGGTGTGCTTACAGTTTCTCTTGCCGCTACAGGTTCTATTGCAAAACTTCAAGACAGCATGGTGGTTGTAAATGCAGCTATAAACAACGTTGAACAGTCTCGTTTGGATATACATGGCTACGCTGATGCAATTCTTAAGAATGTAGATGATGCTAAAGCTCCCATGAAGCAACAAGCATATGCAGCTAGACGGACACTTAGAGCACTCTTGAGCTTGATAGGTACAGCAATACAATTTCACACTTCAGTTTCATAGATCAATTTCATTGATGTGCTGCATTTGGGTCACTGTGAGTAACATTCCTCTAAGATTCAATTTTGAAAGAACAGCAAGAATGCATTGATGTGTACAAATCAGGACTGGAAAAAGTAGTGGAAAAGGCACTTAACATTGGAGACACAGACCTTGTGAAGAAGAGCACAATGAAGAAAAGGCTGGATTCACTTCAAGTAGAGGCCATGGGGATGATTAACAGCAATGCACTGATTCCATGTGCAACACTTGAGAGCTTCACAAAGAACCTAAATACCAAGCCCCTTCAGACAATGTTTTCAAAGTGGTTCCCACGTCAACCAAGCAAAGCTGACAGTGATTGTGCACCCAAGTCGCCCTTAATTGAGAGAGATGACAGGAGGAAGCTGAAGGCAATGGCAAAGGAACTGGCACTTGCAAAGTCGCAGGTACTTACACTCCAGGCCAGCGTGCATAGGCTGAAGATGAGGGAGCATGTGCTAAATGCAAAGGTTATTGCCTCCACAGAATCTTTTAATAAGGACTGGTCCGCGGTCAACACACTGCTGGACAATGGACAGAGCTACGCTTCACCCACAAATAGGAAAATGGATACTGACCCCACTCTTTTAAGTATGCCACACTCTCTAATCACCCCTTTCTGTACTACTCTTCAACAAGCATACACTTCGCATGCACATACCACTCATAAAAACAAAATCAGCTTTTCTTCTTTCTTTGCACCCACCCTAACCCCAACAATACAATACAACAGACAGAATTGTTTGGATAGTGTATGACCTGAAGAGACCTAAGAGGCTTACCCAATTCCAAATGAAGAACCGTTCAAGTGATGGAGGGGACCCCCAGGCTGTCAAAACATTCTCGCTGTCGGCCACCAACACCCCGCCGGGGCACAAGCGATTATGGGTGCCGGTTCTGCAGTGCGAGGAGGCGGATTGCACGTCACAGGCGTGGCCGAGGTGCTGGAGGGTGGATGATGACAACAACAACGACAAGTACAGGTACTGGAGACTGGACTTGCTGGAGAACAATGGCGCAACGGAACCAAAGATGTGCAGGTTCGTGCTGGAAAGGGTGTGGTTCCTTGGTGTATGATTGAGTAACACATGCTCGATTGACACTCCATTCAAACCAAATTTTGGAGGTTGATTTTACTGAAAGTCGTCAGTGATCTAAACGATAGGATAACCTCCAGGCAGTTACTCGATAGCCGATCCTGGCTGCTAGCAGGAACAATAAACATAGCCGAATCGGACACAGCATCAGCAACGGCAGCGAATAACGGCGGGGGGTCGCCGACGGGTAGTTCGTCGACGATGAGGGAGGCACTGGCCAAGCTGGCGCCCCACGAGGCCTTCCTGCGAGATCCTGAGTCGATCCCAAGGCTGATGACTGCCTACGACCCTGCCTGGCTCACGCGTCCATATCGAGAAGGTATGTACGCCCTGTGCCCTGCCTCCCTTTCTCTCTGATGGGATGTGATGTGATGTGAAGAAACAATAACCATGAATAAAATAGGTTTGTACCCTCTGCACATCGCGTGCAAGAGAGGATATGTGAGGACCACCAGGTACTTGATTGACCAGTGCCACTGTGATGTAAATATCACAGAGAAAACTGTGAAAAAGAAAATTGGCATGTCACCGCTTCACTTTGCATGTTTCTCGTACGCACTTTCTTCTTTTATTGTTTATTATTAAGTGCACTTCCCTTTCTCAACCATAAGTCATTCCATACTACAGTGGGCATGCATACCTTGCATACATTTTGGTCAAGCAGTATCACGCTGATGTCAATGTCAGAGATGGTCGCTGGAGGACACCTCTTATGTGGGCTGTAATGCAGGGACATCTCCATGTTGTGAAAGTGCTGGTTCAAAACTGTACTTTCTTTCAGATTATGTATAATTATATGAACGACCACCGACACAGGCAATGCAAACCCCACTCTTCGTCATAAATACGGTGACACACCATGTGAAGTTGCTGAGAGTACTGGTCACCATGATATCGCTATGTTTCTTGTGGAAGAATTCTTTCACAATTCCCAATGCAAGGCAAGTGTTTCCGGCAACAAATAATATTCCTCACAATAAATTTCCCCAAACAACTCCAGGGATGCCCACAACAGACTTCTGTGACATTAGATGAGCTTGTAACGATTCCAGCAACTGGTGAGGAATTGGACGACAAGACCAAGCTTCAACTTGAGCTCACCAACCAATCAATGAGCTCACTCGAGGAACAAGAAGAGATGCCAGCCAAGTCCTGTCGAAGGCAGATACATTCAAGTGAAGAGGGAGCACCCGGAGAGCCTATGAATTCTGGTGAGATGCAAATGAGTACATTCGCTCTCAGACTTGTGTGTACTTTCACCACTGTGTGTACCCCTTCCGCCAAGTAGCTTCTTTACAACCCCAACATTTCAATAGTATTGTGGGAGGAGCCTTTTGTCCTGGAAGGATTGCCTGTCGTGCAGTCAAGTGTGCACAATTTGGCGCAGGCAATTGTCAGCCGACGATGCAGTTTGGATTCCTCACATAATGTGTGTTTTACCCTCCAAACAGTCGTGTCACACCAATCTCAAACATCTTTATTGTGCAGAGAAGAAGTTCGCAACGCAGTGAGAAACGCTGTGACATATATGGACGAGACCATTCCCCTTGAGGAAAAAGAGGAGTGGAAAAATGCAACACGCAACCGCACCGAAATGGAAGCACTGAAAACGTGGCAAACAACATCACCGGAAAAGTTTTGCAGCAACTCCAAAGCGAAGTTCCTTTGGGTGATGAGGAAAAAGGGCAGAGTTCCCATGCCTCTGACCGGTGATGTTCCGGGATACAATCCATTGATTCACGACAAATGGTTCTCTTTCACCTTCTCTCTTCACATCTCTCCCAACAATTCTCAGGTGGTCTCCAAGAGATGTGGCACGCTTCTTGTGGTGTTACATTTGGCACTATCAGGTCTGTTCTCACACTTCTTCTTTTGCGAAGTGACCACCACAAACACGGAAATTCCAGTGGCTGGGATTCTTTGTACAAAAGAGTGCTATGAAGAAAGACAGTTATGACTCCAAGGTTTTGGCTTCGCTGAGGAATCCACTTGGAGTTGTTGGACTGATTCCAATTATCATCTTGCTTGTGAAGTGCCTGAGCATTCCACGCAAGGAGACTGATAACAACTGTGCGCTTTGGCCACCGGATCAGAATTACATTAGCTGCTCTCTGTGGGTAAGTTCCCCTTTTCTCACGACACACTGCCAAATTTCAACAGTTTTCACTTGTGAGTGCATTCATTCTTTTCGCATTTTCCCTTTCATCTGAGGTGAATTCCTTTTTCTCATCCCAATCTCACCTCTTCCGGCAGACAAATAGCTTTTACTGGTTCCCGTTTGCCATTGTGATCGCCGGAGCCATCCCTTTTCCGTCAGAGTGGATTTGCTTCTTCCGATCAATAGTACTATTAACCTTAATCAGTCCCCACTCACCAAACAAATGAACAGACACACGTGAACCCGATTTTCGTGGCTGTAGCTTCCGCTGTGATGCTGTCATCAACGTTCCTGTTCACCAAATACATCTGGAAGGAACGTGACAACCACAAATCCCTGGTTTGCTTTAATCCTCCTCCGTGAATCAATCAATCGCCCCACACTCCACCCCACCACAAACAAACAAACAAACAAACAAACCCCAAACCTCCAACAACCTCCCACTCATCCCGTCAATTGACTCACATGCAGCGAATTGGAATTCTTGGGACTATTGTCGGGCTGATCATCTGGTATGACAAATTCGTGATTTTGCTACGAGCTGGCGTTACATCGCAGCATCTTTTTTTGCGACACCATTGCCCTGCATACAGCGACGCGTGGATCAGGCACAAACTTGCCATGGGTCTCATCCTTGCTGTTATTTTTATTCTCCTCCTGGTGATTCTTGGTCTTTGACAACGTGTTATTACTTTCTTCAAATAAAAAGCCAATTTCGGCGAACCCAGGGCGTTGTATGTCAGACGAGGCTTCACAGATACACAAGAGACCGAGACTCGGCACAGATAATAATGTACTTGGCACATCTCAACCTTGGATCGACCATGTCGCAGTGACGAAACCGAGTTGGCTGGGCGACATCGTTTTCCACACAGCACTGTTCGCCGCTGACCAATTCGCATCGTTGGCTGTTGCCGTGCAGTCGGCGAGGTGCGGGGCCAGATCGCCGGCTCGAGTTTTGGGCACGCACCTGCTCAAGCAATTGTGGGACGACTGGGTCGTCGGCTGCCACAGGGTGTTTACACTGAGACTGGTCGGCCTGCCTCGAGACCATCTCCTCGACGAAGCTCGCTGGGTCTTCATCCAGTTTGGGATGTCGCCCTTGCTTATGGGAATCACCACTGTTGTGCACGTTTCCAAGGCAAGGGATCTGGTTGGAAATGGGGAGGCAATGCCGCTGAGGTGGGTCGATGAAAATAGGGTCTTGCAGTTTTTCCACCGCGAGAATGTTACCAGGCTCAAGGATGCACTCACTGGGCAGACCAAGCTGATGAAGACCCGCTGGCAAACAAATGGTAAGTGGTGGTTGCAAATCAGAAATGGAGGCAAGCAGTTCGCTGTCACACCGGTCGGGGCGGAAGATTCTCCCCCGGTTGTTGTAGAACTCCCTGAGTCTCGAAATGTGAACTTTGTTCTGGTTGAAGCCGTTTCGTCACAGGCAGTGATTCTCATGAAGAACATGGACACAAGCAGGTCCTTCTTGGTGGTGGATGTTGAAAAGACCTTCTCAACCGGAATACTGCAGGTTGTGAAGGTAACTGCCTGTCCGTTTCCACAACTGAACTTCGAGGACGGTGGATGGCAAACAGGGGATTTTATTGTGCTGAGAAACATTGCCAGTCATCACATATTCATTGTTCAGACTTACAACATTTCCCTCATGTCAATCATTGTTGCCGTTCACTCCGATGATGGAAGGGTGAACAAGCTCTATCCCCATGAATCCAACTGCACATTATATCAACTGAGTTGCTCCCAGTTCTCAATCCTCCACAGAGACATACATAAGTTGGACATTTGGGACTGCAACGAAACAACAAGAGATTTTTTTTCGGTCAGGACCATACCTATTGATGACATGACCACTGCCCTTGGAGGTGGTGGGTTCATACTGCTAATGCGAGATGACAAGTTGCAAGTGATTGAAGCATCATCAGGGCTTGTTGTACTGAATTGGGAGATACATAGATGGCTCATGGACCTTGTTGATACCTCAGTCCACTAATTTTGTCCTGGGAGGGAAAAAAAGTGTCACGGCATCAATTACAGTAATTGTTCTGCATTTCATCAGACGAGCACTATAAAGTGTGGACCACCAATTGGACTGGAAATTTCTTCTGGCAATGCAATCATTCTGCTTAGTATTGGCCGTGTGCACCTGCCACAGCATCTGCAGGTTCGCCACCCCAATGAACCCTTCCACTCTCAATCCCATTGATCTGGTGGAGGTGTGGTGAAAGTGTGTTGCTTATAAGCCCAGGTTCTTCCCCTGAATTCCAAGTATTCAGTGGACCCAGAGCACAGCATCACGTTCATTGAATTCCCAGAAGTTGTCTGATTCACTCACTTCGGGAAGTCATCACTTTCACAAGACAACTCATTCACCATACTTCTCTTACCACAACTCAGTCAATCAGGTCCCCACTCCACAAACAAAAAGGAATTTTGGAAGGATGGAGCCATCACCCACTTACTTCTTTTGTCAGAGCATCAGAGGAACAACTTCTGTTTCTGTTGGATTGGAGAACGGCAGAATGGACACTTCCTCACATTTGATGCACACTATTTGTGGGGTTGTTCACACAAGTTAGTTGTGTCGGTGTTGGTTGTTGAAGGGGTGTGTCCCTGTGTGATAGATAAAATAATTAATTTTCAATTAATAATAATACCTCAGAGCAGCATACGCCATGACCACAAGGGTGGAACCTGATGTTGCGTGGCCTCTCATCACAAACAATGCACTCCATGCTGTTGCTCATCACCATTCCTGTGTTGGAGCAGCTGTTCACCCCTGACTCAGGGGTTGGTGGTGTTGTTGTTGTCATGCCGATGATTCCTCCCGTAGTCATCATTTCTGAGGTGCACCCAGGCTGCTGCGCTTTTGTTGTTGTTGCTGTTGTGGCAGCAGTGGTGGAAGGATTAGGAACTTGTGATTGCTCGTTGATGCTCCTTGTTGACGCACACTTGGACAATGTGACATCCACCACTGACTGAAGTGAACGTGGGAGTAACACAGAGAGCTGAGACCACACATCAGGGTGTGCCATGAACTGCTCGTCACCCTCAAGCCCTCTCATCAGCATGTATTTGCTTTTGTACTGCTCATTGGTGCCCTGGCATGTTGCAAGGAGCTCCTCGATTTCCCTGCCGAGGTCTTGGCCCAGTGTTGCCTGTGAATTGCACTCCTTGCGCAACAGCGTGTGTTCTTCAATGAGCTTTCTACAGTTGTCAAACTTGCTGCATTCTCCTTGAATCAGTGATGCTTTGATAGCGATCCCTCTCAGAATTGATGTGAAAGGTTCTGACGTACCAGAGGAGGGTGGAGGAGGAAGTTCCACAGTTTTCAACCACGGTTTTGTTTTCATCAAGTTGTTGATGTCTGGGTGTGTTGTCAGAAGAACAGAGATACTTACGTTTACCTTTGGATGGAACTGCAGGTGTTCTTCTTCTTTCCTGTACTTCTTCTGTGTTGGTGCAACCTGACAGCAAAGACGGCTTGGTTCCCAGAAGCTTCTGAATTAATGCTGAGATGTTCCTGGAGCACTGCTGAATGTCTGAGTCGCTGCTCATGCCCGTCAGTGTTTGGCCAAGGATTTCCTTGCATTTTGTGTCGGACTCCTCAACCTTTTCAAGTGATTCCCTCAGAGTTGCCAGTTCCGTGAGGTGAACTTCAAGTGATTGGTTCCTTTCAGTGGCACTTTGTAAGAACTGATTCAGTCCCGAAACTGACTCCTCAAGTGAGACCAACAGAGGTGCTGCTTTTTTCAACTGTGATCGGAACTTGGTGGCCACCTTGAATGCTGTGCTCAACTCAGACAGTGCTTCTGATCGCGTTGTTTTGTCGGCACCAAGTATTGAGCCAGCAGTGTTCACCCCATCACATTCTTCTTCCTCACCATTTTTTTGTTTGGACTGGAGTTCTTTTGTATCTCGTAGTTGCTCTTGAAGCTGATCTCTCTCGTGGGTCAGTTCCTTTTTTTTTTTGGAAGTGGTTGTTAATGAAGGATAATTTGTGAACGTTCACATGCCTGTAGCCTCATTTCTGTGGTGTTAAGCATGTCCTGAAGTTGTGTTCTTTCATTGTTCCACTTGTTTCTTTCAGTCTCCCTCTCTTTGTTGTGCTCCTCCTTCAGTTTCTTTTTTTTGTTACTCTGTGAAATAAGAGGGGAACAGAGTTAACACCTGGATGAGTGGGCTGTGTACCAACTGTGTCGAGGATGATCCCATAACGTGGGAAGTAACCCCATCAGCTCCGTGGAATGTGTTGTTGCCTTGCAGACTTCCCTTTAATTTGTTGTTTCCATCCAATGACAGAAAACCCTCACCACAGTATCTGATCCGGTTCTCACCTTGTTGTGCACAACTCATTTCCTCCGTGAAAGTGCCTGTGAACTTGTCACCATTTGGCCACTCCAGTGTGCCATTGACAGGGACACCATTCACCCACTTACCAGTGAATGATGACCCATCCCTGGCCCACTTCTTCGTGCCGTTCCCATGCTCCTTTCCATCATTCCAGGTTCCCTGATACCTGTCACCATTTGACCACACTCTCTCACCCTCCCCGTAGAACTTGTCATCCCTCATGCCACCCACGTAGCTCCCTCCTGGGTCGTTGAGTGGATCGTTTTCACCAATGAGCATCCTCCCTGTTCCGCTCATCACATTGTGGTCCCACTCACCACAGTAGATTGTGCCCGAGAGTGACCTCCACGTTCCTTTCCCGTGCCTCTGCCCGTTATTCCACTCTCCCTCATACACTGTCACCCACTCCGTTGCATTTTTGGGATTCACTTTAACATCTGCCTTCACATCAGCCACCACCTTAACGTCAGCCTTGGCCTCAACCTTGCCCCGACCCAGTTTCAATCCCTTGTTTTGTCCTGAGTTGCTGCTGCTTGAAGATGACTTGGATTTCTTCTTGGAACGACCAACTTCAAGATTGACGGGCTTGCCATGTGCCTCAGCATTCACAGCTGCTTTGACATCAACAACCTTCACCGCCGCTTGAATAACAACAGCATTCTTGAGGGTATCCACGAATCTGGCACCTTCACCAAAGAAGTCAAAGAATCCACGGGAGGCAGGCTGGGCTTCGGTGTATCTCCCGTCATCGCCCTTTGTCATCCTCTTCCTCCACACACCCCACCCGTGCATCCTGTGTTCCTTCGCCGTGTCGTCCCACGCCCAATCGCCCTCCCACACGTCGTTGCCGTTTCTGTGGTGCTGTGCTCCCCTGCGCCAGTGCCCGCCGCGCCACAGCCCCTCGTACCACCCACCACGACGGGGGCAGTCGGCGCCCCACCCGTCCGCTACGCCGTTCTTCCACTCGCTGTCGCACGACCCTCCCGACACGAACAGCACTCCGCGGCCGTGCATCTTGTTGTCTTTCCACTCGCCGTTGTACGAGGTGGACGGCTGGCCTGTGACTAGCGTCGAGACTCCTTTGATTGTGGATTTCGGTGAATGGACGAGGAAAAAGACGAAGCTCAACAAGCAAATGCAGAAATAAGAGCAACATCATCCATTTCGGAACGATTTCCATTACAGAGAGGATTATACAAAAGGAAAAAGCAACAACTGAGTAAATAAGTAAGTGTGGCTCCAATCTTGACTTCAGGGAACAAAAATCCTTGAAGTAACAAAACGTCAGGAATCGAGGTGTGCAGGGAATGGTCACACATACCAATCACCAGCGAGGTTTGTTCCACTGGCATAAATGTAAAACGCAGCAGATGACCTGAACAGGGACTTGAGGGGAGCACCCTTGTTTGATGACGAACTGATGATGCTCGTCG
>JAHLWZ010001080.1:0-20895 GCA_020536535.1 Pelomyxa schiedti | reverse complement strand
ACAGTTCCTGTTTGAATGTTCGCCCCCATAACACTCTTCTTTATTTGGAATAACATCATATAGCAATTGAAGGACGCCCTTCTGGATACTTGGCCTCATACAACATCGCCACTGGGGAGGCGAAGTACAACCCCTTCAGATTCCTTTTCACTCACTCAAGCACAGAGTCGAAGTCGGCGGAATTGCGTTTGCCAACGGGCTCTGTCTCACGCACTCCAATGACGCTCTGTTAATTGCATCAACTACAAGGCACCGGATTTACAAATACGGGATCCACGGACCCACCAAAGGGCTACTCACTGTCTTTGCTGACAGGTTCTACAACCCTCCACTCACACAACTTGTTTCCTTCTTTTCGCGGTATTCATCCATGCTACAGCCTTCCAACGGCGCCAGATAATCTGCAGAGAGGCACAGAGCCGGGAACCTACCTCCTCGCAGGTGCCACTAAAAGGTCAGAACCCTTCTGTGTAACTGACTGGCTAGCTGGTCACCCCTTACTGAGGAGAATTGTAACTCTCTTCATCAAGCCGGACCATATGCACTGGCATGGGGTAGGTACTTTCTCCACTCTACTCCCAACCACTCTGAATCATTCATAGTTATGAAATTGAATGAGAGGGGAGAGTGCATCGGCATGCTAGAGGACTGTGCTCCATTCCTGCACATTGTATGCGATTCACTGGAGGTTGATGATACCCTTTATGTTGCCACCCTATACACGGACCTCTGGGCTTTCAACACCAAACAGCTACCCTCCACATCCACGTGGGCACACAACCGTACAATGAAATAATTTTATTTTTAGCTGGTCCTGGTGGTTACCGTTTTGTAGTACACTGCCCTCCGACTGCAGAATGCGTGCAACACAGAGCAGAATCCAGCAACATCAGAAAGAGCTTCTTTGGTGAACACCAGTGAGCATACCTGTTCCACAGTGGGTACCACTGTCTGTGTCTGTTGTAGCGGCCGGCTGGGAGATGATGAGTGAG
This sequence comes from Pelomyxa schiedti, assembly GCA_020536535.1. Taxonomy (NCBI): domain Eukaryota; phylum Evosea; order Pelobiontida; family Pelomyxidae; genus Pelomyxa; species Pelomyxa schiedti. The sequence continues at coordinate 19,903 of JAHLWZ010001080.1, read as the reverse complement.
TGGATGTGGGATCCAGAGACCGCAAGTTGCTCTCCAGCACTTGGTGCAGTATCGATTCTACTTCGGGAATTACTTTTGTACCTTGCCCATAGAAGTTCATAGACGCTGCAATGTGGGATGGATCCAAGGAGAACAGGTTGGTGTTGTGTGGTGGTGGAAGGAACATGAGGGCACCAGAGATGAGAAGGGCCTGTTTGGCAGTGGGCCTGATAGTGGGGTTTTCCTCCAGGAGGTAGGGGACAAGGGCTGAGATTGGTGTGACGTCAATAAACTTGTTGGGGATTAGGAGGAACTGATTCTCAACATGCAGGGGGGGCCGGCCCGTAATCACCTCATATAGAACACATCCTACAGCCCATACATCATTCTTCGAGATGGGGTAATGCAGGGATTGTCCCTGAATGGTTGGAAGAAAGACTTCAGGGGCCCTGTTTTGTATATTTCCTGAAAAGCCCTCCCCGTTGTTGCAAACGAGGTAACCAGATGGGCAGTAGCGGGATGTACCCAAGTCACAGAAAGCCCAGATATCACCAATCATGGCGTGGGAAATCCGTGTTGTTTTTGTCCTCTGAATGCGTAGTATATTATCCAATTTTATATCATTGTGGAACCAACCAAGTGAGTTCATGTGGTCACACGCACAAAGGCAGCAGAATGCAAGAGTGCGAATTCCATGCACAGTTTCATTTTCCCGCTGTAATGGATTGGAGCTGGCACTTCTTCCCCCAGAAAATTTGTCACGGACGATGTCCTTGACATTTCCTTGCCCAGGTTCCATTGTGAGATATAATGTGCGGTCCAAAAGCGGTATTACATCGGGGTTACCACAGCAACCTCCCCTCACCACCTGGTCAGTGATAATCGTGTACCGAGACCTTTCCTCCTCAGGGAAGAGGGAGATCCTAGTTGGTGCCCGGAAAGCATTGAAGATTATGGCAAAGCACCAGTGCGGGTGCGCACGGCCGAATGTGTGCTCGGAATCGTACAGTGCTTTCAGGTTGGCTGTACTGGTGCCAGGAGCGTAGTTGAAGATCATTTTTAGTGCAACTTCATTGGTTTCAACGTCATGAGTGCTGGGTTTAACACGTACTAGGATTACAATGCCGTTGCAGCCTGAACCAAGAGGTTTGAGGTGCAATAAATCAAGTCCCTCCAGTTCAACGATTACCATCTGTCCCCATCGGACATCGCAGAAGGTTAGTTGATAGCTTGTCGCAAGGAGTATGTTATTAGCTCGCAATAAGAGCACTCTTTGTTCACATTCATTCTGGTATCTCTCGTTTCCTAAAGTGTCATATCAGTGACTTGTAAGAGTGAAAGTGCAGATATACCTTGTGAGACCTGATTATTGAGCTCCCTGACTCTCGATTCCAGGCTTTTCACCTTCCCTACGAAGGGGCAGGTGTCTAATTTGTGTAAATCAGGAGAGAAAGAACAACACGAATGAAATTCACCCTCGTCGACTTCATATTCCTCACTGTACTCAAGAAGCCCTGAGACAGACGTCCAGACCCGCTTGAAAAAGCCTGGTTCTGAAGCAGCTTCGCTCTGGTCTATTATTTCATCTGCTTCTGGGGGAGGCCCTGGAGGTGGTGGAGGTGTTGCTTGGAATGCCGTGTGCGTCGGCGTAGGAGTAGTGAGAGGAAGAGGGGTCAGCGCAGGTGCTGGCACTGGCAACGTACTCATTGGGGCGGCCTCTGCAGATTGCAGTCTTTGAGAGCGTCGGTTCAGACTTTGTTTCAGCTCCTCCGACATGGCACCTGAATATCTTTGTATTTGCACGTGGGAATGTATAGTATTCTGAGTCTGATCGCCCATCATGAGCGGAGCTTCTCTAACAGTAATCTCAGAAGCAGATTCCTTGAATCTCGCACCCGACGCGTTGGCACTGGTGCTCGTGCTCGTTCTTTCCCTGGTGTGTGCGGTTGTGCTTATCGTTGAGCTTGCGCTTGTGTTTTGTGGACGCACTCCTATTCTTGGATTGCTTTCAGACTTGATGAGTTTTGCGGTGGTCGGCCGTGGGGGAATTGTCGTACTCTGGGGTCGTTGGGGGCGTAGGTGGTTAGTGGCTGCGCGTTCTGGGGCACTTGTTTGAGTCTAAAACAATGTTACTTCGTGGAACTGTGCGGGTGTACATACCTCAACAATGGCTTCGAAAGCTTGCGTCAGTCTGCCCACATTTTTGGTCTGGCCCTAATGCGAATTAAAAAAAAACAGCAAGCAACAAATACCTCTTCGTGTTTTGCTGGCTCTTCTGGTTTTGTTAGCCCCATGCCTTGGTTTGGTTTTTTTGTGTTTGTTTTTTATTATTTGAACAAGTACGGCAACAAGGTTGTACTTTTTGCCACAATGCTGGCTTTTCCGATCTACCAACTTTTCTATCTATTATTACCAGAAGAGCCAGCAAAAAAATGGTGGCTTGAAAAGAGATCAAGTTAAAAAATCTGATTATTTTTTTGTTAATGCCGCTTAGGCTTTCTGCCCTTATTTTTGTTTTTCTTTTTGTTGTTCTTTGTCTTCGTGCTGTTGTTTGGTGTTGTAGGTGTGGGTTGCTGTGGTTGAGTTGGTGTTTGTACTTGGGGTGTGGTATTGCTTGGTTGAGGCATTGGTGGTGCTGTCATGGGTGTTGGCGTGGGTGTGGGTGTTGGTATTGTAATTGGATTAGAGGGTTGTGGTGCTTGCTGTTGTTGCCTGTGTCTGCTGCCACTTACCCCAGAACCGCTGGTGCCACTCCCGCGTGATGTGGGTGCGTTCTCGGATCCATAAAGTTGTCTCACAAGTGGCTGCCAGGCTGCATCAAGAAGGCCCATTCGAGCCTGCAGTTGGTTCTTGGTGGCAGAGTCTCCTGCAAAAAAGTGAGCGGGCAATTTTATAATTGTTGCATACCCTGCTCTTCCAGCCACTGCCGGCAATCTTCAAGAGCGGCTTTAGCCTGTTTCTTGAGTGGTCCCTAGCAGGAAATCAGTGTTCCAAAGGCTAAAAGGTTCCCTTACATCCACTTTTGCCCCAAATTCGTCCATTGCACTGCTTATTGTATAACAGAATTCATCTAACTCGTTTCTCAGCTTGGCTCTCTTCAAATTATTTGCATCTTCGTTCTAAAAAAGTGGTTACAGTAGGCTATGGCTACATGGTTACTTTGTATCGCTCGGCATCCAGGACCATTCTCTCTACATCCGTTTTGGATAATGTACCTCTCTGGGAGATGACAATGTTGGCACTGCGCCCAGTGGCTTTATCCTAGTGCAATTTAACTCCAAAAAGAAACAGAGAAACCGGAAAGTAGCACACCACTGCAGTGACAGAGAGGATAGAGTTGGCATTCAATTCAAATGTTACCATGAGCTGGGGTATACCCCTTTTGGCAGGTAATAAGCCAGTCAATGAGAATGTACCTTTTTAGCATTAATTGAGAGGGAAAAAAGGGATGGGATGACTAAGCAACCTAAGTGGTGGTTGTCGCGAGCAAGCTTTCGTTCTCCTTCATAAACAGGGAATTCCACCTAAAGTTTCCTCAGTGATGCAAACAGTAGTAAGAAAGTGGACACAGTTGTTTGGTTATCTTCTTCGGTCGTATATACTTTTGTTGCCTGGCATGGAATTGTTGTATTTCTTTTGACTACAGCACTAAATATTCCCCCAGAGGTTTCAACACCTGAAATTGCCATTAGGAGTAAATTAGTCATAGCACCAACACACCCAAGGAAAGTGGTGCAACATCAAGCAAAACCATCAGCTCCATTTTGTTGTTTTTGAGACCACTCAAAACAGCCGCTTGCATGACAGCCCCAAAGGCAACAGCTTCGTCGGGATTAATGCCTCGGTTTGGCTCTTTTCCGAATAGCTCCCTCAGCATCGTTTGGACTTTAGGTATCCGCGTGCTGCCACCAACAAGCACAACTTCATCTATCTTGTTTGGAAGTAAGAAACACATAAAGATGATTTGGGATTTACAAATTTTTTGTCCATTTTCGCATCTTTAAGTACAGAGTAAACAACGTTCATGGCTTCGATGAACAAGTCCTTATTCATAAGCTCAAATTGTTGCCTAGTAATAGTGGTCTTCAAGTCGAACCCTTCGACTAGCTGCTCTACCTGTTGATCAAAGTTAATTACTCAGGTTATGCAATTGAAAACGAGCATACTTCAATGACAGTAGATTGCTGAGAAGAGAGGACTCGTTTGGCTTTCTCACAAGCCGTTCTAAGTCTCCGCAGAGCACGGGGCGCATTGACGTCTTGTTTTGTTTTCAACTTGAATTCTTTGAGCACGTAGTCCACAAGACTTCAGATGTGAAATGAGGTTTAGTGGTGATGGGATGTCATACCGGTTATCAAAGTCTAATATTGTGATGTGCAATTAGTAAAAGGGGGAAAAAAAAACTTAAGAAAGAGTACCTTCACCACCAAGGTGAGTATTGCCCCCAGTAGCCTTAACAGAAAAAACACCTGATTCAATTACCAAAACACTCACATCGAAAGTTCCACCTCCTAAGTCGAGTCAGAGTGAACTGGAAGAAGCAAACGCAATACCCAAGTCAAAGATAAGAATATTTTTGCAGGACCTTATAACAGTCAAGGAATAAACTTGGCAAGGCGCATGGAGATTACCCTTTTGAGTCCAGAGAGTACGCTACGGCAGCTGCTGTGGGTTCGTTGAACACTCGTATAACCTCCAAACCCGCAATAGCCCCCGCGTCTTTGGTTGCTTGTCTCTGTGAATCATTGAAGTATGCAGGACAAGTGATTACGGCCTTAGTGACTCGCTTGTTTAGATACTGCTCTGCATCAGCTTTAAGCTTAGAAAGAACCTAGTGGATCCAAGGCCAATTACTACAAAACAGTGAACCTCAAAAGAGATTATACCATTGAACTGATCTCTTCAGGAGAGAATTCCTTCTGGGAGTTTAAGTAGTCCACAACAATGTAGGGTCTGCCATCCCTGTTAACAACTCGGAAGGGCCACAATTTCATGTCAGATTGAACACTAGGATCGGAGAAACTTCGACCAATGAGCCTTTTGCTGTCATGGACTGTGTTCCGAGGGTTACGTGCAGATTGAGCATACGCAGCTTCACCTATGTGGTGTCATTCACACTGAGAAAAGACGAAATAGAAAAAACAAACAAAGTACAACCTATAACGCGTTCCCGGTCAGTAAATGCAACGTACGACGGGGTGGTCACATTGCCGACTTCGTTTGGTATCAAAACCACTCTCTCATCTTCCCAAACCCCTTCATTCCCCGTTGTTACTGCGAAGTAAAAAAAAAAAGGAAAAAAAAAAAAAAAAAGCAAGCAACGACATACCGATGCACGAGTAGGTAGTACCCAAATCAATACCCACGGCGTAAGGGTATTCCTCCAACACAGTCTCCTCTTCCGGCATCAACCTACTAGACGACGTCGTGCTCGTGCTCGTGCTAGTTGTGCAACTACTAGTAGCGCCAAACGCCGCCGCCGATGACGCTGGATCAATTGACGTTATCGTCACGCCACTCTGGGTCGCCGTCGGCTCGCTCTTGGGCGCGACGGCTGGCGCTGCAGTGGATTCAGTTGCATAAGATGCGTCGGTGTTGACTACCACAGCGGGGGTGGATATGGCCGCCTCGCTTGTGGGAGTAGGCGTAGCTGTGGGCGTAGGTGTAGTAGTAGTCGTTGCCGTTGTGTTCTCGCTAACAACTACGGCGGCTGGATCTTGGGTCTGTTGTCGCACTTCCGGGAGCGGTGTTGGTGTTGTCATGGTCGCGTGCAGATCTTGGGTTAGTTTAATTTATGCAACTGCAAGAATAAGAAAGCGAAGTTTTTTAATCCCGCTTTTCGTGTGTTGTGTCAACATCACACAAGGAATGAGAAGTGGTTCTGGGCATTGACCCAGAATTTAGTTGGTTGGAAGGCAACAATGGGCGCTGTGCCGCCACAAACATATACTTCAAATCTGCTGCCTGTTCTGACGAATATGAGGCCACCTTCGGCAAACAACCGGCACTCAACAACTGGGCGCAGTATAATCCTCAGTGGTGCTGTGAGGTTGTTGCAGTCCCATATCTCGTATGTCGGGAGTGTGCCTCTGGTCACACAAAACGTGGACACACTCAGTTGCGATACTTCACAACCTTCACCACTCAGCCTCTGCTCAACGCCTGTTCCCTCCTCTATTACAAGTATGGAAGACATATCACTGAACACGAAACAACGGGCTCCATTCCTCCGATTGAGCACAAGATGCGTCACATTGAGGCAACTGGCAGGGCACTTCGTGGAGCTCAACACAGAAAAGGATTTGGCAGCAAAACACTGTGGGAGGTCAATCACATGCAGCATTGAAATTCCTTGAATAGGAACCACGCTGGTTCTCAGATACACAACTGCCTCATTTGGAGAAAACTTGTTGAACTGGAATGTAAAGTTCCCCCAATCACCCTTTGGCACAGGAAGCTCAAGCACACTAAATTCCCCCAGCTGTGAGCCATCCTGCAAATTGGTAACTTCCATTTCCCATTTGCTGGTGTTGTAGAACACAACCAGCCACTTTCCGTTGATGTAGTGGAACTTGGAGAGGGCGTAATCAGATAAAGCTCTTCTATCTCCAACTAAGTTTGACTCAGGCCTATGCACAATGTCACTCATAAAGAACTTTGACACTAAGCCTTTGCTCCTCCCACCAAACATCTCTGCCCAAGAGACCGCTCTGTTTCCTTCCCCACACACACCAACCAAATCTTCCTCGCTCCTCCCACACCTCACCACCCCAACTACATTCCTGTTGGATGTAGCCACTGATTCCAAGAGAAGAGAAAACGAGAAGGTGAACAGGGGGCCGTTCCCCAGCTTCAAGCAAAACACTCTCACAGGCGATTCACCCGACCAACACCAATCCCACAGAACCTTGATTCCAGCACCAATTGCAGTCACGCCACCCACGTTGTTCTCGCCATCACCTCTAGTATCATCATCATCAACATTCATTCTATTCATCACATCCAAGGGACTTGTGCTCGTCGGCGGCAGCGATGGAAATTCCTGGTGTTGCTGAGGACAGGGGCTAGTCACTATTCGATTTCGATGTTGACGGCCACAGCGAGGGTGCGTTGACATCAACAGGCCGACAAACTGGTCACGAACGGTCACACCCACACCGACGAACCCACCGTCGCTGTTGTTGTCAGAGTACCAGTGGCACAATGAACGGTTGCTGCTGCTCATTATGGGTGTGCGTGCCCCCTGCCCCAACAACAACGCAACGACTGATTCTACACCAAACAGATTCTTCTTCACAGAAGAAGAGGTAAGAACAACAGCAAATTTGTTTGAGAAAAAATTTCTTGTTTTATGGTTACTTGGGGTGCAAGGTCACAGAGACTGGCTGGCCGGTATACTGCATAACAACACGGTTAGTTTGGGCAGCAGGGGAAGTTGCCTTACTGTTAGCGGTGCTGTTCTCAAATGAATCTCTCATGTCTGTTGATGATCTCAATAAGCAGCATGCATCAGAAGCCCGATGATGTGAAGTCGACGAGGAGGAAGTGAGACAGGGCCAGAGAGGCGTCGGCAGAGTCCCATCGCGGAGCTTTCCCCCGTGACAAGGCCCCGTCGACACGTCCCCTCGCAAGGGTCTGTCACAAGATGAGGTCCCCCGGGCTTAAACGCGCCGTCCAGACGCGCCAACCGGAAGGCTCCAACCCATGGCAAGACTCCCACGGGGATTGGCCGCGCGGCTGTGCTCTTCAGAAGCCGAAAGAATGATGTTCGCCTGACTGATTGATGGAGAGGAGAGAGTGCACCGTCATAGTTTTTCTCACTGTGACAATGGTTAGTATTTTATTGGATTGTATTTTGGAGAGCACTTACAGGGGTTATCACGGTCATGCAGAAAACTACAGTATGCAGGAATATATACCCGCATGCAAGAAGAACATTATCCGTTCTCCGGCAAACCAGTGTGTGAGTGTGAAATTTCTGTGTCAACCAGTTAGAGAGCAGGGAAAAGGGAAAAAGGTGTCTCAAACCTGCTGCCTCCAAGACAAGGGCACCAACTTCCAAGAAGTATAGGAAGCGCAATGGAGTTGTCTGTTGACGAGGATGGTAATATAATATAATGCGGCCACAGCAGCAGCTGAATTGCAGTAGCCAACTCAATAAGCATCTGTGCATCAGCAGCCCGATGACGAGAAGTCGAAGAGAGGCCAGAGAGGCGTCGGCAGAGTCCCATCGCGGAGCTTTCCCCCGTGACAAGGCCCCGTCGACACGTCCCCTCGCAAGGGTCTGTCACAAGATGAGGTCCCCCGGGCTTAAACGCGCCGTCCAGACGCGCCAACCGGAAGGCTCCAACCCATGGCGAGACTCCCACGGGGATTGGCCGGTGCTTGTTGTTCTGCAACAAATGACGCACGCTCTGATGACGGTATTCGGTGGGAAGAATGAGGTAAGTTCAGTCACGGAAGGATTCCTGCTGAATATGATTCATCCAAGACTGTTTCTCGGTCTCCTCCCCTGTGCAAAGAATATTACTATCAGAGAATGAGTGGTGCTGACTTACAATTTGCGAAGGAGGCCTTGTCAATAACCACGACTGGCTTGTAATGCTCACGTGATGACAGCGACTTTCAGACTTCGACTGGAAGAGGAAGAAGATTTGGCACATACAGAAGCCACAGGGCCGGGTCCCTCCGCGTTGTGTTGCAAACGTGGTGGATGGCCCGGTCGTCGCTTTCCGCTCGTGCAAGAGGAGGTCGCGGATGACGCGGTCGCACAGGGTGGGGTCGTCCCGCAACTGGTTAGGTTGTGGCACAGGGCCCCATCGTCCAAGGCCGCGCCCTGCAAAGGCCTCCCCGCCCGGGATTGCCACGATGATGATGATGATGTGTCGCCGGTTGCAAGAAGCACCCTCCCCCAGCAGCAGCAGCCACACAGACAGAAGTCTCTCCCCCCCGCGCCGCAGCCAGCCTGCACCGCTCCCCACTCTGCACTACCACCACGCTGCACTGTATGGCAAGAACCGCAGTCAACTCATCGTCGCTACATGGCGCAGCAAGATCTCGAGATCTGTGTGTCGGTGAGGGAGGGGGAAGATAAATAAAAAAAAGCGAAAAAACAACATCCACCACGACATGAAAATAACAATAAACGTTGTTCAATAAATACCTGTGTGTCGTCTTCCGCCTTGCCTTCGTGTTTGTTTGTTTTGTTTTGTTTAAAAAAAAATAAAATATGTCTTGTCGAAGGCAAAAAACGCGCGCTAAGCTTGACTAATTCGAATTCGCCATTATGGGTTCCCACTGGGAGTGTGGCAATTTCTCAGGGATTTCTTCCTCATGGTGAGAGCCACAAGTGGTTGCTTTATGTTGCCGCATTCGGATGCACTCTTGGAGCTCTGTGATTCTCAGATCAACAGTTCTGAGAACAGAAAAAGTTTCTGTCGAGGACGGCTGTTGTGTGGCCACGACGACCACCACACAACGCCGCATACAAAGCAACACCCCATAATTTGTTTACGCCGTAACAACCGTTCGCACCTCGTCCGTGTCGGTCAGCGTCTCCCAGAGTGCACGAGACCAGTTCGTGGCCACATGCTGTTGATGTCGCACCACCCCCACCCCCCCCGCTGCTGTCGTGGCGGTGGGTGTCGTGGCGGCGCTGGTTCCACCATCTCATCCTCCTCCTCGGCCTCGTCCTCGTCCTCGTCATCGTCATCATCATCGTGCATGACAAGTCCATCGTCATTGGCAATCAGGCTCGTGTGGGATTATTGCCACCGGACGCAGAGGTTCTTCTTCGTTCCTCTGCAGCGGTGGGGCAACCGACTTGGGACGGCCAATGGAGTTTACTCGAAAATATAAAAAAATTGCTTTCTTTGCAACGCAGGGCTGTCTCTCAACCGAAACAAGGTGATAAATATACAAACAGCGTTGGGAAGACATGGTGATCAGGCGATGTCAGAAGCGTGGCTTAGAGCCAAGAAATCGGCAAAAAACAGGGTTTTTTCGGAGTAAACTCCAAAAACGATCGGGAGTAACCGCAACCTATTGCTCTCGAAGGTGGTGGGTGCAAGTTGTGGTGTTGTTTTCTAAGATTGTAGTGAGGTTTTTTTTTACTGTGGGCACAATGAGCCAAAGCACTTCCTCCCCAAACAAGCAAGACCACCCAAACCAGCGTCCTGTCTGGTTACCTAAGAAGTTGCATGACGCACTTCAAAAACTTGTGGGGAAAGGACATGTGACCTCAGCAGTGCTGTCTGCAGTTCAACAATCACTCCCCTCTGCATCCAACAACAGCGACTCAACTTGTGACAAGCTGTTGCAAGCAAGGTGCATTCACTGGTTCACTCCACGCTGCTCTGAAGAACTGTTCGACTTAGAACTCCGTTTTTTTTACCCCAAGTTGGCCGCACCCCAACTTATTGCGGAGTCTCCCGAAACTAAGTTGGTTCAGAAGAGTAAACTCCGAAAAGCATTGGTTGTGGGACGTTCGGGGGGGTCAGTAATGGGTGATGTTGGGGTTCACTCAAGCAGGCCCGGCTTCTACTTGTTGGCGGGAAACAAAGTCATGGCTGGTGATTGTCAAAGTGAGTGAGAAGTTGAGCCCCAGTGATGAGATAGCCAGTTCGAAGTGTGAGGTGGCAATGCCGAAGTCACTGGTCGCTCTCGCAGGAATTCACCTTGTTGAACACTCTGATCAGCTTCCAGGTACCGGGTCCCGCGGGTGAGTGACAATGTCGCATGGCCATCAATCACAGCTAGGAACAACATTTATCGGCAATAAACAGGCCTGTTTCCAAGGGGGTAGGACCAAGCATTCAGAGAATGGAACTGACTGGATATCAACGATGTTCCACCAAAAAAACCAAACCGATGGGCAGTGCACTGCACAACAAGGCAAAGAGGGACACCGACGCCCAGCAACCACCGCCATCATCGCCGTTGCTGCCCTCCCGGCCCCAGCAGCGCCACGTCACGCTCGACGTGTTCTTGCTGGCCGCCCAGCAGTTCGTCGCGTTCGCGTGCGGCTCGCTGGTGCCCAGGACGCGGCCGCAGTCGCCGGCCAGGCTCCTCGCCCAGTCCCCGTCGGTCGTCGCCGAGCTGGGCCGGAACTGGGTGCTCGGGCCCTGCAGGGACGTCGCGTTCACGCTGAGGGGAGGGATCAAGGGCGGGAGCCTGGAGGACGAGCACTACGAGGTGCACGTGTGGATGCGGCTGTCGCCGACCCTCGGAGTCGTGCGGTTCGGCCAGTTCCCAACGTTCGGGGCCGCGTTGGCCGCCACGCAGATGGCTGGGTGCATCGGAGAACAGGCCACAGCGGCCAGAATACAACCACCGGCTGAAGAAGGAGAAGGAGTATCAGGCAAAAAAATTGGCAGGGACAGGCTGGTTGTCACCAGGACGCTGGCCAATGGGGTGATGGTTGACATCGTGGATGGGAGTGGTGTGATGGTCAGGAACGTGTTCACTTGTACACCGAGCTGGATCAACACCTCAGTTTGCTGCAACAGCAGGTGGATCGTGATCGCTAATACAATTGAGATTACGCTGCTGAGGCTCTGCGACTCCGAGGTGAATCCCAGTGCTGAAGGCGAGTCTTGCAAGCCTTTGTTGTTCACTCCAGAGGATCTTGCAACAATCAGCTGGGACAATTCCACAATTTTGAGCGTATCTCTCTGTGACCGTGACGCCGATGTTCTTCTCATGGCTGTTCCCAAGTCACCTGATAATTTCAACGAGATTCTGCTGCAGTCCATTGACTTGGTGGCCACATTCACACAGAGGTCACTTGTGCTCCAGAGGGGGCCTGTGACTCTGCCATTGCCCCGGAATGAACACACCACAGTGTTTGGTGGCGATCCAATTTGCGTGTGTGTCCCACAACAGGGATCCACCAACCGAGTGCACTTACTCCACAACACCGTCACGAACCAGACCCACACCATTGATGGGTTCGTGGAGCCCCTTAGCAGCAACCTCCTCTCAGTTGCCTCCCCCACCATCTCCTACAGTGTGTTCCACACCAGTGACCTCACTACACCATGTGCCCGTGGTTACAGGCACAAGCAAGTTCCAGGCAGCACAGATGGATCCACGATGTGGATTACTATGGTCCTGGAGTGTGGCATTTTCGTGTGGGAGTGCGGCCCACCCACAGAACGAGAACGCCTCAAGAGGACATCAGTGAGGTATCCTGTAACTGATGCTGAGACTGACACCCTTTTGGCAGCCATCACATACAACGCCCCTGGAAGGCCGAGGCAGCTTTCTGATCCAGATGAGTTTGACCTGACATTGGAGCTGTCCTGATTGTTAAAGAGCACCTGGTTTTTTTCCCTGGTGATTGTTTGTCCCACTCTGCTGTTGAACAGTTCTTCTGATAAAATGCAACTGGCACATACGAAACGGTTGTCGCCCCAACAACTACGACGACGGCCACAACGTCAGTTACTAATACAAACCATAATCAGTTTTCATGTAAAAATCTGTCAGACTGCTACAAGAATGGAGAGGGAGTCATCAAGGACCCACAGGAAAGCTAGAGGCTGCTGAAAATTGCTGCAGAACATGGAGTGGCAAAGGCACAGTGCAGGCTGTTGGGGCGACAACCGTCACAATGATTTTTCCCAGAATGATAAAATGATGAAACAGAGAGACGCCGAGCGGGGGCAACGGGACAACGCAGAGGGGAGCTTAATTGTGGGAGGCGACCCGGCGACACCAACAACTGAAACCCACAATTTGGGTTGCAATGATGATCAACTTCGCGCTCTCGGCTTTGCGGTCCTCGCAGCGTTTGGCTCCAACGACTACGTCGCTGCGCACAACCACTGTCTTCGTCTGCTGGGCTGTGCATCACACGACGACTTGAACATCAACACAATCGGTCTTGCCACCCAGGGCCCACCACCGTCTCCCCCAGTTTCTAATTGTGGGTCGACCACAACAACAACAAGTTCAACAAAGCAACATTTAAATGCCACCAAGTCAACAACAACAACAACAACAGTAGGTGGTGAGTCTGAAATCATGATGATGGAGGAACAGGAGCAGGAAACACTTCCTGGAAAGGCCCTTGGGCTGATGATTCTGAGGTACGTGTACAACAACAACCCAGAAAGGTTCAGTCATCAGAGGCCCCACTCGGTGTACCTTCCAGAGGCGTTATTGGATCGGGTGAAGAGGTGCAGTGGTGTGTGTCAGAGGTTCATGGGTGATTTGCTTGACAGAGCGTGTGGTGTGGAGGTTGTTGATGTGGGTGTGGATGGGGGCAAGTCCAGGGCTCTGTTCTGTGCTGGTCACTTCTTAAAGGGTTCACTGCTGTTCAAGGAGGAAGCAGACCGGTGCGTTATTCACATGCAAGCCTGTGAGCCATACAAGTTTTCTTTGGCACAGAACGCCCTGGGACTGTGTTATGAAAAAGGGAGTGGTGTGGAAAAGGACCAAGTGAAGGCCTTTCGATTGTATACCATGGCCGCAGAGCAAGGGCTGTTGATTGCTCAGAGAAACTTGGGAAACTGCTACCGATTTGGGATTGGTGTTTATGTGGACAAAAATGAGGCTGTTTCGTGGTACATAAGGAGCTGTGCACTTCCAACCGCCTGTGCAAGTTTGTCAAACTGCTACAAGAATGGAGAGGGAGTCATCAAGGACCCACAGGAAAGCTTGAGGCTGCTGAAAATTGCTGCAGAACATGGAGTGGCAAAGGCACAGTGCAGGCTGGGAACAGAGACAAGTGACCCAGTTGAGAGTTTGAAGCTTCTTAGGCTGGCTGCCGACCAAGGGGAGTTCATTGCTCAGACTGAGGTTGGACTGGCTCTTCTCAAGGGAATTGGTGTGAAAAAGGATACAGCTGAAGCTGCCAGATATTTTCGACTGGCAGTGGCACAGGGAAACCACTTTGCAATGAGGAAACTGGCTGGCATGTACAGGGAAGGTGCTGGTGTTCCACAGGACTTGAAAGAGTCCTTCAGGTTGCTTCATCAGGCCGCAGAGTTGGGAAACTGTGGTGCCCAGAATGATGTGGGATTTTGTTACTCACAAGGCACTGGTGTTCATGTTGACTACTCATTGGCTGCTCATTGGTACAGAAAGGCCATTTCCAACCCAAAGGGACCCTCACCGCAGGCACTGGCCAACCTGGCCTCGATATACACCCGGGGACAGGGTGTTCCAAAAGACCTTTCGGAAGCATTCAAGCTGTACAGCAGGGCGGCATTGCTTGGCAACAACGACTCTCCACTCAATGTGGGCCGATGCTGGGAGCTTGGAACCGGCACACCAACAAGGGATGCAAGGGAGGCAATGAGGTGGTACCGCATTGCTGACTCTCGTGGAAACACCAACGCCAAAAAGGCAGTAAAAGCGATGATGAAGAACTTGGATTGCACCTTCATCGTAGTGGCTGAACCTTGAAAGGTGTGGAAAAACCAAAAAAAAGGTGTGGAAAAGCACGTTTAAGAAAAAAAAATGAAATTTTAGATGGTGCAAAAAAACATCATAAGAACCAGTGTTTGTGTGCGTGGTCGAGGGCTCTCGACCAGTCTCGATTCACTTTTTCCATTCTCTCTGCTTTTTCTGGAGTTGAACGAAATACATGGTGAACCGTCATCAGTGCATCCATTTGGTTGTCACTGAGCTCTTTGGCGACACCAGTCCACGGCTCCCTGATCATTTGTCCAGCGCAGAACACAAGTGCCTTGACTGTGTCACCATCCCCTTTCCACCAGTCAAGATACTTGCCAAACAGAGTAACCCCTGCTGAATTGGATGACTCAAACAGTGCCTCTAACTTCCATGCTGGGAGCGGCCTCTCGCCATTACTAACCGCCCACACCTTCTTGAGGAACTCTATGAAGTAGTTCGGGTCCGGGCTCACATCAGTGCTGATGCTTGGAACTGACAACATCTGCAACAAAGCAGATGGAGATTCTCTGTCAGGGAGCTTTGAATCCCTGCCCAGAACATACTCCAGGATGGAGGCACACCCAGGCTCCCTGACACACAGGTTTCTCCTCACAGCCATCGCGTACAGGGCCTTGATCCCGCCCAGGCCACGCCCAAAGTTATTCCTGGCTGACCTTGCCCTCCCCCTCGTCGTGAACTCACCCCAGGACCACAGCACAGCCTCGAGTGACTCTGGCCTCGCTCCCATGAACCACATGCACTTGGGCATCAGCCTCAGCCTGGATTCCATCACCTTTCTCAGCCTGCTCGATTTCCACGCCTCCTCGCCTCCTTCTGCCCCTGTTTCTGGTATCCGTTAGAGACCCTAACAATGCAATGTGATCACAATCGCAAATACAACACACCCACACACTCACTCACTACTACATGCAACATACGGAGTACCAACTGCCTGATCGAGTGACACAAGCAAGTTATTGTCGAGTAAGTTCGCGCCCATTCATCGCCGTCGTCCGACACGACTGCCGGCATCACATCGTACACCATGACAACCACATCGTCAGGCAACCACCTTGTACTACTACCCCCTTGCATTTCGTCGGGAGGGTTTGATCACTGGTTCCGGGCGGTGATTTTGGGCGGTGATGATACACCTTTTGTAGGGAAAAAAATCACCGCCCACTGATCCAGATATCTCTTTGAGTCCCCATGCATAATTTGCCCGTTAAGGCAATTTCGATTTTTTGCGATTAATTTAATTTAAATTTCTCAGTCTTTTTTAACGGTCAAATTATGCATCCGGACTCAAAGAGATATGCCTCTGGCCGAATGTCGCGGCAACGGGCTAAAATACATGACGGTGTACTCACCAATGTGGCACTGCGTCGTGGGCGAGACCAGTTCCGTGCCCCCCTTCCCTGCCGTGCACACGTGGTGGTCTCCGTCCAACACGCTGCAACATCAATGGTTTGACCATTGGATAAAGAGAGGTTTGCTTAAAAAAAACCGTATCTCGGCCATTAACCAGTGATGTCCTCTATTGTCAGATCAGGGAAGTGCCTCAGAGTGAACTGTGTAATTACAGGTGAGTACCGCACAAGCTTGAGGAACTTCTCTTTGATGTGGGTGGCTGTGAGGCCTGGGAACACCTCAACAATCATCTTCCAGGTGGCCAATTCACAACAAATCAAGAACGAGGAGTCCCATGACAACCTCAAAACCTGAAAAGAAAACACATGGGGAGAACCCGTGAGAGGTTGAGTGAGGGTGCGGGTGCCTTACCTCATCCAACGTGATGTTGAACCTGTTTATGATCCACTCTGCACAGCACTCCTTGCCACACGACATCAGTTTGTACAGTAGCTCCTTGTTGTCAGCTGTGATGTGTTCCCGTTCAAGTTGAAAGTGTGTGATCAGCCACTTCACTGCTTTGCTGGAGGGAAAACAAACGTGGCTTTCAAGGTCCATTGAGACACACTCCTTGGTTAACCCACGGATGTTGTTCTCCACCATGGATGCAATTGTTTGTGCCTGTTGGAGAGAATCGAGTTGAAGTATGCTTTCTCTGAGGGCCTGTGCGAAGACTTCTGACTTGTCTTGTTCAGGGATCATTGGGAACTTCTCAAGGAGCAGGCTTGCCGCCCGAATTGACTTCTGGTTGCACAAAAGATCTCTTACACTGTCCACAACAAACCCTGTTTGATGGTGAAGGGTGCCACTGAAATCCAGGTGCCCCAGAAGCCACTCCAGGCCTGCAACCCCTCCTCTGAAAGAAGGAATTCCTTTGCACACCCTCACAAGGAGCTGTCTTGAAGCTGTGACTCCCCTGTGCCGTTCCAAGAGGTGGTGGGAATCTTCCAACCATGACGCAATCGAAGTATTGCTGTTCGCCAATGCAGTGACAAATGAGTTGTCAAGGTCCTCTTGTGAAAGCAACAGTCTCGTTGACAACCACTTCACCAGTTTGGTGCTATCTTCGAAGTTCCTGCAGACTGCGAGGAATAGCTCTGGTGTAACGGCGACTAAGTTGGCTTCCACAAAGAATTTGATGAACTCAATTGGTCCAGATAAATCCTCCGTCATACAAGGGAACACTTGCATTAACGGCAGGCAGTTCGGACATCACCCACTTCAACACATCAAGCCTTCTGATGAAACTAAACTCAACGAGGTCAAGAGAGTGAGGCAACTCAATGTGTTTGCTGACGTATTGGCAGATTTCCACACTGCTACCCCTCTTTCCCCCAATGCAAGCCAGGAAACTACCGTAGTGTGAAAACCCTTGGGGAAACGTGGCAAAGCACCACTTGACAACCTCCAGGTTCCCACTCTCGCATGCGTATGAGTGAAAGTCCCTGTAGCCGTGTTTCTTGAACCTTTCCACCAAATCAAAGGTGCCAACCATCCACTGAGCCAACTCCAGGTGACCACTGGCCAGAGCAGATCCAAGTGGCCCCACAAATTCCCACGGATCCTTGATTCCAAACCTCTGGATCAACCACTTGGCCGCGTCCCTCCTCCCCCTCCCACAAACCTCCCCCAAAATTCCAGAAGCCCTCACATTTTCAGCCAGCTCCTGCTCCCCCGAGTAATGAGTTTCCCTCCACTCTTCTCAACCCCACAGCTGAGACCAGCATGCTGGTCTCTGTTTTGAGTGAGGCCGGGCCAGTCCCCACCGACGAGCCTTTGAGCCTCCTCCAGGTGCCCACCCACACACAGCCCCCCAAGCACACACACGAACTCCTTGTTTTCCCTCCTCCTCCTCCCAATGCCATCCTCCATCGTCGTGCTCGGGCTTCCTCCCTCGCCCAGTCCATCAGTTTTGGTCACCTCCTCGTCTTCTCTCGCTGCAGCATTCCTCCTCCTCGACGCGATGAGCCAGTCCACGCACGAGGTGCTCCCTGCCTCCGCCGCCGCGCGCAGGGCCACGTGCCATTTGTTCGGCAGGGCCACGAGGGCCCTGCACACGAGGCCCCTCAGGGGGAACAGCGCCTCGCCGACCACGCACAGGGCCACAGCGTGCTTTACCGTCAGTTCGCGGCGGCGCCCACGCAGCTTGGGCACGAGCCAGTGTGAGTGGTGTCCCTGACGGGGAGTGACGAACACGTTCGTAGCGAGATAAGGAGGGAGCAAAGTATTTATTTATTTTAATTGATCTTGAGGCGTTTGTGGTGAAAGTGGTGTTGCTTATAAGCCCTGTCTCCCATGAATTCCAAGTATTCAGTGGACGCACAGCACAGCGTCATGTGCCATTGAATTCCCAGAAGTTGTCCGACTTCTGAGGGTTGCTCAGGGCTGACTCTGTGATTCCCTTTTTCGGGAAGTCATCACTTTCACACCAGGGCACGAGGACGGCGTCCCACACCACGCGCGACACCATCACAGCCCGCGACAGCGCCGTCTCCCGAGTATTCGTCGCGCTCGTGGTGGCTGGGACCCCACCGGTGCCACACCGAGCCGGCGTCGTTGTTGACTTGGTCCTTCCTGCTGCCAGCATTGTTTCTTCTTTTTGGATTTTTTTGTTTCTTTTGCCTGAAGTCGAAAACCACCTTCAGAGGTTAGTGTAGGTTGGGAATGTGGCACACTTCAGTGGAGTGGTGTGTAGGTGCGCAGGAGTGTTAGTGCCAAGGCGAAGTGGGTGGAGGTGGAAGTAAAGCCTGGCATTGCACTATGTTCGTCAGCCGGCATCCAGGGTCCTGTTGTTGATGAGTGGCTGATAATAAAAAGGGAATGTACCTTGGTGAGAGATTGTAGGCAGGTCGGCCTACACCTAAATAATATCTTGAGCCTGGAAGAAGAAGCCACCAACCAGAAGGAGGTCACAAAGTGCCGGAAATGCAGGGCAGGGACAGTCTTCCCTGCATTTACCTGTCATGGTTTAGTGGGGTGGTAAGAGAGGGGGATTTACCTTGGTGATGACAGGCTTTCATCGCAGTTCAAGTCTTGGATGCCGCTAAATCGAAAAAGAAAAAAAGGAGGGGTCACACTCCAGCACCACAAGGTGCCGAAAACAAAAGACCCATTTCAACACAGGTTGAACGTGGGAAAAGGAAAAAAAAATCTGGGATTGGAGGTGAGGCAATACTGGGGAGACAAGGAAGGAGAAAACCTGATGAGGAAAAGCGGAGCAGAGCTGCGCTCACCATTCTCCTGAGTGGCGTCAGTATGTATATATACTAAATAATATTATCTATATAATATTTATTATTTGCATCTGCGATGACAGACCTGTGTTGATGTGAGAACAATACAAAGCTAAACGAAATAAAACAACTCTTAAATAACACGAAAAACTTGCAGGTCGTTCGGTGTAGTTTTTTTTCCACGTGTTCCCGAAACTACAAGCAAGCAATTGGGCTCAGGGCAAAAAAAAAACAGGGTGAGAGTGAGGACGGAGTTGATGTGGTACTCCGCAGGGGGATTGGGCCTTCCAGGAAATACTCCATAACAAACAAACAAGACGTTTCGTTTTTTTCGATGCCCACCACGCTGAAGATCAACAGCAACAGCAACAGCGACAACAACGACAAGGGTTCAACACAACCACAACCACAACCGCAACCACACGTCGACGATCGCGCCTGGTCGGTATCCGTCAGAGTCTCCCAGAGTGCACGAGACCAGTTCGTGGCCATGCTGTTGATGTCACACCCCCGCTGCTGTCGTGGCGGTGGGTGTCGTGGTGGCGCTGGTGGCGGTGGGTCCAACTCATCCTCCTCCGCCTCCGCCTCCTCGTCCTCGTCATCGTCATCGTCATCGTCATCGTCATCGTCATCGTCATCGTCATCGTCATCGTCATCGTCATCGTCATCGTGCACGACGAGTCCATCACAGTCCCCTTCGTCGCGTTACTCCGCATCATTGGCAATCAGGCTCGTGTGGGATTATTGCCACGAGACGCAGAGGTTCTTCTTCGTTCCTCTGCAGCGGTGGGCTACCGACTGTGTCACGTTCAGGGTGTCTCCTGTCCTGGGATGGTCAGTAATGGGTGATGTTGGGGTTCACTCAAGCAGGCCCGGCT